>SNQJ01S0108174.1:8382-25269 GCA_010110895.2 Picea sitchensis
GAGGACCATGTACACGTGGGGAGATGATTAGCTCGGACCTCCATGGGGCTGAAGAGCCCATCATATGGTTGTTGGGATGGCAGAGGCAGGACAACGTCATGATGAGCCCTTGCATGAAGAATACAGAAGGACGCCCTCACCGGAACCCTATGGCAGAGATTTGACCTAGGGGGGATCAGCCCCTGCAGATGGAGGATGGCTTTGATGGACAAGACGCCACCCAGGGCAGGATGGACGATTTCTGGAGCATGTGGCAGTGTGTTGGGCTTGTTTGGCACATGTGACAGGTTGCAGGAGCCCCATAGGGGCCAACGTTTTGCTCCTTGGATGTTGATCATGCCCAAAAAGGGCCAACGTCTCCCCCAGAGGGGCTTGGCGTCTCCCTTTTTAGCTCTATTTTGACATTTTTAGCATTAATGTGACAAATAATGAAATATTGTTAAGTCAGCCTTGTCGGCTGTTTTTAATGACCTATTTTGTTAATTAAAGGTCATGAGGATGATATAAATTGAGGACATTGAGCCTCATTTTAGAGAACAGAACTTGCTCTCTTGTGAGAGTGACACTTTTTATCTTTTGTCTTGGATATGTGCTCTTGGAGTGAGGCGCTACACTTGGAAGGATCATCTTTGCCATGCATATGGTGTTTTTATCATTGGAAGGTGTTACAACTAGGGTTTGATAATCTTTTTCATGAATTTGTAAGTGTTTTTCTCATACAAAACTTCTTGATTGAATGGTTGTTGATTAAATATCTCACATGTATAGTTACATTGTTATTATTATGCTTAATTATTGAAACCCTAGGGAGAAAACACACAAGTAGGTCATTGCTTCATGTCCCCATGATAAAAACTTGTTTAGCCATTGATTAAAGAAGGTTTAGCCTAGCCATAGCTACACTAGCCATTCTTTTTTCTAAGTTAGATTTGAATTATAAATTGAAGAGGAGGAAGGCGTCCTAGGCCTAATTTAGTTTACACCTAGGGTTTTGACCTTATGGTTTGAAAAGCCCTTTCCCCAAGCAACGCACTGACCCCTAGACTTATGGTTTGAAGCTAGCCATTTTATAAAGAGTTCTAAGGAAGGGAGGAGCATGAGGCCTTGCTTTTTGCAACAGGAATGAGCCTCCCCTTAGGGTTTTTGACTTTGTGGCCACACTTGCTGCGGCTACTACAAAGCATAACTCTCCCGAATCCTTAGATTTAGATTCCCAAACCATTAGCCTTACTCCTTGACTCCATTTTACCCCAAGGCACTAGTCTAAAACCTAAAGCGTTGAGCTTCTTTTGTGTTAAACTAACTCTTTCAAACTTTCTTGAATTGAAACCCAAACTAACCCTAGCGTTTGAACTAACCCTAATTGTTGATGGCGTCTTGCCCTATTTGAACTTGTGCTTGGACTAAAGTTGCGGCTGACTCATCCACTGATAGCCATGGGAATTAAACAATTTCGTTGGTCCAATTAGTAAAACGTTCACCTTTTTGTCTAACTAACCTAACCCTAACTAAAGCTAAGTGGCGTCCACTGCGGACTCTGTTTAGCTTAAAACATTGTGATTTTGTCATCTAGCATTTAGCATTGATGTGTAGAGTATTTTCATTGGCTTAGTGTGCAAAACGTTCCACTTCTTTGCCTACATAACTAACCTAAAAAACTGAAATTTGAAGCGTCACCTTTGAGTATAGTTGACGCATCAACATTATATATGTATGAACAAATTTATGATATTTATTGCATTTGTGATATAATACAAGGTTTTTGATCTTATACATTGAATGCTTTTATTATTTTGTATTTATTGAAGGAGTGTTATAAGCCTTTGTCTTTATTCAACAATATATATATGAGCAAATTTATGATATTTATTGCATTGTGATATAATAAGGATTGATTTTATACATTGAATGCAAGTAACATTTTGTACTTATTGAAGAAGTACTATAAGCCTTTTGTCTTTATTAGCAATCATTGACTTCGTCAATAATTACATTCATTATTGCTCATATGTATTAAAGATAGTCATTGATATTTTGAAGTACTAATCACTGTATGCACATTTTAGTTTCATTTGCCTTGTCTCGCAAATAGGTGCTCTTTCAATGAGATATCTCTTCCATGACTATATTCTTGGCATTAATCTGTGAAGGGAAAGCCTATCTTAACCTTTGAGCCTCTAATCCTTGATCCTTTTCCTTCAAACACCCTAGATTACTAGGGATGTCTCCCTCGAGATTAGCCACCCTAAATAGAAAGAGCTCCCCATCGAGGTGACAGTGGGTGGGGAAGTTCCTGTTACGCCAGTTTGAGCCTTGCCTTCAAGCTACTTAAACCTATCCTACAAACTGTGCGATAATAGTCCCAACAAGAAGCCATGTTAGGTACCCATTTTACAATGCATCTAATGAATGACAATTGAAAAAAGATGAAAGATGGAAAACCTCATGGGAACCCCCCCTCTTAAAGTACAATGTTGAAAAAGAAAGATAGTTAGCTAGTAGACGTGTCCTTCACTCCAAGAGGGTCACGCGGAAAGTAGAATTTATGTTCATTGAAATTCTTGATGAAGATGTTAGTAGTTTGTTCATAGGAAAGATAGTATTGCAAGTCAGTGATCCCATCATGAACCAACTCTCTGATATAATGCATGTGGATCTCGATGTGTTTTGTTCTTTTTCGTTGCATTGGGTCTATCCAAAATTTCAGTGTGCTCTAATTGTCGCACTAGATCATAGTCGGATGGTGGAACTGGATACCAAGCTCATGAGGAATTTTTATAGCCAAAGTGTTTGAATGGTAATTTTGATCGCTCCTCTGTACTTGGCCTTTGTTGATGATAAAGAAATTGTTGATTTCTTTTTACTCGACCAACAGATGGGGCCATATCCCAAACTAAGAATGTACCCAAAGGTGGACTTGCAATATATGCTATCACCAGTCCAATCTAAATCTATATATCCCATGAGATCTAATGTACAACCTATTTCATAGTAAATCTTGTGACTGGTGGTACTTTGAACATATATGAGGATGTCCTTGGAAGCTTTCCAGTGAAGCTCATGCGGATCCTACGTATACCTGGAAACTGCACCTACTGCATACGAGAGATATGGATGGCAATGAGTGAGGTAAAGAAGACTCCCCGCTATCTATATGTACTTGGTGCAATCCACCGATGGTGTATCCCCACCATCCTCAAGCTTGACCCTTGATAAGAAAGGTGTGGTTGTTGGTTTACAAACGATCATGTTGAACCTAACCAAGAGATCATTGGCATACTTTATCTAAGACAAATTGATGTCTGAAGAATCCTGACTAATCTCAAGACCAAGGAAAAAGAGAAGTGGACCCATTTTGGTCATAGAAAACTTGTCATGCAAAATGTTTTTAACCGCAGCAAATGATAAGGCAAAACTACCTATGATCCATATATCATCTACATTTGGTACTAAGATCAATAGAGAGTTAGAAGTTCTCAACATATAAACATTGGGATCTGATTTACATCTAACAAAATTTTGAGAAAGTAAGTAATAATCCATCGTAGCATACCATGCTCTAGTCGATTACTTGAGGTCGTAGACTGACTTTTTGAGTCGGAAAACTAGAGAGGAGTTATGTACGTACTCCTTAGACTTATCCATGTAGATATCTTATGAGAGATCATCATGAAGAAAGGAATTATTCACATCCATCTGGTGAACTTCCCATCCCTTGGTTGTTGCAATGGCGAGATCCAACCGGATGGAGTCCATCTTTTCTACTGGAAAAAATGTCTCATCATAATTAATCTCGTAGACTTGTTGAAATATTTTGGGAACCAATCTTGCCTTGTACCTACTCACATGTTTGTTTCTTTCTTTCTTGGTCATGTAGACCTGTTTGCATCTAACGAGTCTTTGATCTAATGGAAGCAGAATTAAGTCCCAAGTATATTTCTTGATGAGGGAGTTGTACTCCTCGGCCATAACTGCTTCCCAAAAGGGGTTCCCTTCAGACTCTGCATAGGTTTGAGGGTATGAAGCTAGAACCATGTAGAAATGCATGGGAATTACTAGTTATGTAGCTATAAGTGCATGTGGTTCCTACTCAAATTGGGATCTCATCCTCCTCGAATCCACTGGATCCCTCATAAGATCACCTGTTGCATGTAGGGTGGAATGTGCACATTTGGGTCTTGGATCTAGATCTTCACCTACATGCCCATCATATTCTGAATCTCATTCAGAAATAATATCTGAAATCTGATCTGAATGGGAGGATGCATCATCTCGAATTTTTGGTACAAGAGGAAGTACAAAAGTCTCTGCATGTGGCTCCTAAGGTGCATGCATGGGCCTTTCTTCAAACTGAACACTCCTTTGAATCATGAGCTTGTCTATTGAAGGATCTATAAATATGTAACCCTTCACACCTTTGGGATAACCCACAAAGATGCATCTTGTGCTCTAAGAATCCAACACCTTCCTCTTTTCTAAGAGTATGTGTTGGGTTGTTATATTATTTGTAGTGAAACTCTAGTTGAGGTGGATTGACTGACCGTGAACGTTGAAGTGGATCGACCAGGAAAAGTAGAAGTCGAAGTGATTGACAGCAAGTCAAAGAGGTCAGCTAACAAAATGTCCACAAGAAGTCATGTGGCAACTGACTGAAGATCGAATAGAGGTTGACTGGTAATCCTACTTTGTAGTCGACTGTAACAAAATCCCGAGATTTGCGAGATTTGTAGCCAATGATCTGCTTGAAAATATAACAATTTTTTGTATCCTTTCTTTAGGGTTTTTCCTTTTGTAAAGCCTATAAATAAGGTGTGTTGTAATTCTACTAAATGTTGTAATGATATTCATGCTAATGTTTGGCAGTAGGTTGTTGGTCATGTAGATGTAAGTTAGATTGGCTACATGGTTGTTCTTGTGTAAATAAATAAGGTATGATGTTGATTGTGTCTTAGGTGTGAACCAAGGTTAGGCATGTAACCATTTATCCTGAATGAAGAAGTCAACAATAGATCAAGGCACTCAAGGAATGTTAGTTTTCTCGTTTGAGTTTCCAGGGTAAAATCTATGTGTATTGTGTGTTTTCTTTGTCATTTCATTTTTAGCTTAAATCCTTCTTTCTCACTTCTATTAGGTTTAGTGTGGAAGTATAATTTCCTTACATGTGTTATCAGAGCTTGGTTTAACAACCTTGAATCTGAGATAAAACCTAGGTCCAGTAAGAGTCGTAAGTTAGAGATCTTTAAATATTGTGCTTAATGAATGACAAGTAGCTCAAGAATAGAGATCAAAAAATTCAATGGCCAAAATTTTGAGCTTTGGAAGCTTAAAATGGAAGATATCCTTGTAGATCGAAAACAATGGGTAGCATTCTATCTAGGTACCATTCTGAAAGGTATGTTGGGGGAAGAATGGGAGAAACTTGAGAGAAGAGAAAGGAGTATGATTTGACTTTGTCTTGCAGATTCGGTGATGCTAAATGTATTAGGAGAAGATTCGGCCAAGAAACTGTGGGACAAGTTGGGGAGCTTGTGCCAGTCAAAATTCTTTGTAAATAAGTTGTTACTTAGAAAGAAGTTGTATCTCCTAAGGATGAGTGATGGACTGAGCATTTGAATGTGTTTAATACCATTATAAGTTAGTTATCCTTGGTAGATATCAAGATCACTGGCGAGGAGAAATGCATTAGCCTATTATGTTATTTTCCAAACTTCTGGGATATCTTAGTCGTGGCTATAGGGAGTAATTCAACCACATTAGCACTAGAATACATGGTTGCATCTCTATTTTAAGAAGAAATGAGAAGAAATAACTAGGAGGGATTGACCAAAGATGCATTAGTGGTGAGGGGTCGACCAGTTGATAGAGATACAGGCAAATTCTTTGATATAAAGTCTAACTTGAAGGTAAATATAAATCTCGTGTTCAATCAACAAGAAGATGTTGGAAATGTGGAAAATTTTGGAATTACCAAAGGGATTGTGAGTCGAAGGAAATGGAAGTCGGTAAAGGATCTGATGAAAAGCAATCAATTGAGAGAAATATGACTCCAGATAAGAGAGGCTATGTGTACCTGGTGTCGACTTGTACATAGTCGAATCAAGATGTTTGGCATCCTATCATAGACACCACATAGAGAATGGTTCTGAGAATATGAATGTTATGAAGGAGGAGATGTGTCCTTGGGGGAAGATTGGACAACCAAAATTGTCAGACGGGGAAGATTCTAACTAATACTGCTGGATGGGAAGAGTAGAACTCTCCCAAGTGTGCTACATATTCCAGGTTTGTCCAGAAACCGGATATTTGTCAATAAGATGAGTGACGCAGGAATGCACACTCTATTTCATAAGGATATATGCAAGATGGTCAAATTTGCGATGGTATTAATGAAAAGTAGTTCGGTTTGGAACAATATACAAGCTATTAGACAATGTCGACTCGACTGGATGCAACAACATCATTGCTCCTAAAGTCGACTCGACTCGAATCAACTCGGGCTCAGTCGATTCAAACTGAATCTACAAGTCTTCGTCAAGATGACCCAACCATGCTATGGCATCAGAGGATGGAACACATTAGAGAAAAATAACTTCAAGCTATGTGAAACAAAGGTATGGTCAAAGATTTCCCTCAATGTAATTTAGAAGTCGACTTTTGTGAACATTGCATATATGGAAAATAAAGTCGGGTGAGATTCCAATCTGGATCGACAAGGGCTAAGGGGATTCTAGAATTGGTTCATAGTGGTATGTTAGGCTCTGTAACAGTGCCTTCACTTAGTGGATCCCTATATTATGTCTCCTTCATAGATCATTTTTCCAGGAAAACATGGATATATTTCCTAAGGAAGAAATCATAGGTTTTCGAGAAATTCAAAGAGTTCAAGTCTCTTATAGAAAACTATATAGATAAGAAGATTAAGTTGTTGAGAACTAACAATGGTGGTAAATTATGTGGAAATGATTTTGATCAGTTCTGCAAGCAGTGTGGCATAGCACGCCAAAATACCACACCATATACCTCGTAAAAAAATGGAGTTGTCGAAAGAATGAAAAGAATGTTGATGAACAAGGAAAGGAGCATGCTTAGTGGTGTTGGGATCGCCCAAGAATTTTGGGTAGAGGTAGTTGACACTACAAAATATCTGGTAAATATGTCTCCTTCGTCAGCGCGAGTCGACTCAACTCCACACTAGATATGGTTTGGTAAGAAGCATTCACTTTGACATCTCAAATTATTTGGATGTGATGCACTTGTTCATGTTCCCAAGGAAAAGAGAAGCAAGCTGGATAAGATGACAATCAAGTGTATTTTCATTACGATGAAGGAATGAAAGGATATAATCTTTGAGATTTTGCATCAAGGAAAATAGTATACAATCGAGATGTGGTCTTCAGATAAATCAAAAGGATGTATGAGTCTGAAGGGATGGTTCAAATAGAGAATGATCTGGAGAAGGTGTGGTTTGAACTTCCATTATGCATTTGTGTTAACTGCCACTGACAAGGAGCCCAAGTCGGTCAGGGAGGTAGTTGACTTGACAGAGGGTAAAATCTAGAAGGATGCCATGATTGAAGAAATGGAATCCTTGCACAAGGATGAGACATAGGATTTAGTCAAATCACCTAATTGAAGAAAGCTCGTTGGTAGCAAGTGGGTATTCAAGAAAATGATGAACGCAACAATTCAAGTCAAGAAATTCAAAGCTCAATTGATAGCAAAAGGATATTCCCAAGTCAAAGGCATCGACTTCAATGATATTTTCTCCCATGTTGCAAGATTAACTTCCATTAGAGTACTAATGTCTCTAGCTATAACATTTGATCTGGAAGTAGAACATATGGAGGTGAAGACAATGTTCCTACATGGGGACCTGGAAGAAGAAATCTACATGAAACAGCCCGAAGGATTTGTAGTAAAGGGAAAGAAATATTTGTCATGCAAGTTGAAAAGGTACCCTTGTGGTCTAAAGCAATCACCAATGATATGGTATCAAAAGTTTGATACATACATCCTTAGTTTGGGATTTGTGAGAACCAAAGTTGATCACTGCATATATTCCAAAGAAGAAAATGTGTGTTTTGTATATGTAGCATTGTATGTCAATGACATATTGCTTATTGGAAACAACATGGATGCAATAAAGGAGGTGAATAAGAAACTATCCTCCAAGTTCATTTATATTTTTTATAATATATATAGATAAATTACATCCGGGATTCGAAACGAATCATCTTCCCCAAAGTTCCAAATAGACGTATGTTACCAAGAAGGAGTAACGCACAACAACAAAATCCTATTTTCTAGGGGACGTTATAATAAAAAACTGACATATTCAATATTTTTGCCTTGAATTCCATATGTCTGTATCATTACAAAATTCTCTGAAACATACTTAATTTAGCTCGAAATCTATTTCAGATTCACAATTTCTTCCTTTAAAGTGTCAAGCCAAGCGGGTTGGTTTTCTCCAACACTTGCAACTATTTCAGCTTTAACCTCTGTCTTTTGTTGCTTGCTCCTTTTCCTCTTGACAGCTTGCGTGTGGTGTTCATTTGTGTATCCATTGATGATTAAATCCTCCATGATGGGATTTAACCTGACTTTCTTATCTGCTACTGGCTCCTCTATAGGATTTCGTGTGAAATTACGTAGCTAGTATTCGTGCGACAAGCTTTTATTTCTTCTTCACTGATGAACTTGTTATATTATTTCAATATCCTGGTTCACTGGAGGCTGCTTGGTCTGTCTTATCCATTATCTCTAGTTTTCCAGAAAGCACGACCTTATATCCTTTAGTTGTACAGGAATTGGAAAGATGATTCGGTTTGTGATTACCCCGTTCAGAAATGAAGCGTTAATCACCCAAAACAGAGTAATATCATCCATGTTTTGAATGATAGTCATCATTGAGTGCCAATCATAGGTTATTGACGAAAGTACTAGCAAGGACAACGACTTATCACGTTTGGCTATCAATTTCAAATGATGAGCCTTCGAATCAATTTTCTGGCAGTGCTTACCTGACATCGTGTGGACGAAAAGTACCCAAACAAGTGTCTTGAGGTGATTTGATGGGCCGTCAACTTTCCCTTTCAACATGTGATCCTTGGACGTGACATATCTAATCATTTTTTAACACGTGACATCGGGGTGGGATTAGGTGGTTTCAAGCTTACCCATTTTTCCCCTCGATGTGTATCTAGTGGCACCACCTGCCCTTAAAACAAAACCGCAGTATTCATATCTACCTACCTCCAAGAGATTAACCAGCGTGTTATTTATCCGCCCGATATGTCCTACGACTGTCGATCATCAGCACCCACAATCCATGACCCGACGAGTCCCATTGACTTCGCCTTTCCCCTATATTTAGCCCCGCCCACTAGATATGGCATCGTCTACTAGTCTATCGCTCCTCCATACCGACTTAGCCTCCTGCTAAGTCCCGAGGCTGGGACTCCATATGAAAATTTTTACAGTGATAACATGGGCTCGTACTAGGGATGCTATCCTCCCTGCGAGGTAGCAAAGAACAGTAGACCCTGTGCCTTATCCATCGGAGCTTCTCTCACAACAGGTGTGTGCCATACTCTGACCTAGAGACTGAATGCTTTATTTGGGAATCTAAACTTGAAAATGCTTGATCGTCAAGCTTATTTACACCTACCTACTCTAACTACTCAAATGTTATGCCAGTCAAGTGAAATCAAAATGCCAATGCAGTCAAGCCAGCATTTCATATACTGTTTGTTTACTTTGCACATGATTGCTCCAAAACCTATTTATTAACAACTCATTTGAGAAGTTATATACGAATTTGAATCTTAGTATTTCAAAAATATTGGGACTGTTTATTTTTTCTAGTAAAACTGCAAATGGATCTTCCAACATATGCATGAGACTGCAATCATGTTTCACTTTTTCTATTGTATTCTTGCTTTCATGTGATTTACTCTATTGATTTCCTTCAAGAGGCTGAAAAATTCGCTTAGACTGCTAAGGGTAACACCCTTCTGAATCAGAAGTCAACACTGACTTAGAAGAAACCATTGGTGTAAAACAACCCATATCTAATATTAGCATTGATTTGCCATTATATTCATCTCTGAGCTTACAATCCATCCTAAGCCTTAAATTTGATCCCTAGAATTTTCCATATAACATGCCACATGATCATGAAAAATCATTTCTTCTTGATGAACGAACATAGAAAGACAAGCCTCTTTCATAAGTGTTTGTTGTCTTTGCTCTATTTCTTCTGTCTTGAGACTATTTTCAAATGGAATGGTAGCAATAGGTTTGTTTACTCTTTCATGTGTATCAACCAAAACATTCATACATCCTTGAACTTCTTCAGATATGACAGCAGATTATGTGTATCAAGACTATCCTCTTGTTCATCAACCAATTATGGTTTGGTTTTATTAACCTTCAAGAAATTTGCTTGAGGACTGTCATTTTGACTTTCAAATGAATGAATGGAAATAAATTCTTATTCATAATCTTCTTGCAAATGTGAATATCTAACATCATGAACTATTTCACATTCCAGAGTTCTCATGGATGCTTCCTCAAAACCATGAATTTCAAGTGAAATAAATCAAACAACTGCCTCTTTATTTCCTTTCATTTCTGATTGAAAAGGGGCATACACTATTTTGTTTCCTTCCTGAAAATCTATTTCATTTGTTTGTTCACTTCTTGAAGTTTCCATATATGTAGTTTCATAATCCTCATCTCTATCTAGGCCATTTAGAAATTGAACAACCACCTCATTCATAGAGGAAGAAAGACAACTTTGAAACACTTTGTCTTGCTGGAAATCTTGCAGGATATCTACATAAAGTTTGGGAGAAGGACAATGACCTTTAATAACAATTTCTTGATCAGCTTCATCTTCATTTTCAAGTTGGTAGTTGAGCACGGGCTGCAAATCTAAACTAAAATAACCTTCCATGTAATCAGCCACATGATTATTTAATGCATGTGAAGGTTGTTGATCTTCCTTAAAGACAACAGTTTTCTCATGTAAAGTAGTGCTATTGCAGTAAGACTTTCCTACTTTCTCTGTTTTCTCATGATTTGCTTTCAACAATTCAAAGGAAGAAAAGCATAATGGAAGATGGCTTTCATTTTCAAGTCCACTGTATTTTGGATATTCAACATCATATCTGGAAGATTTCTGATCTGGAACATTATTGACATTTCGCTTCAGCAATTTGAAAGAAGAAAAACACAATGGCAAGGTTCTTTCACCTGATTCAAAATCTAATTTATTTTCTTTACTTTTGTCATATGCACCTCTTTCCATTTCTCTAGATTGTTGAACGTGCTTCTTTTCAAATTCCTCTTCAACCAATGGCTACAGTTTCTTGTCAATATGTTCTAATGAATCAATGTGATTTGGTATCAACACACATTCCATTGCTTCAATGATGACCTTAGAATTTTCTCTCAAACATTTAAAGGAAGGAAAGCATAAAGGTAAAGAATTTCCTTCAGCTGTTTCAGTACTTTCTTCTTTGTAACTGTGATATGTAGGCTAGTTTCTCTCACAATACTGCTGCAAAGGAACATTTTCAGGAAGAGAACATGCAATTAGTTGTTCTAAGAAGTCAACATCATAATCATCATTATATTCATCATATATAGGTGAATCAACAACATATGAGATGTCATCTAGCAAAAAAAAACTTGGAGCATCAACTTGTTCCTCAACAAACTGATCTGCAAACTCATCTTCTTGACTATCTACAACTAAATATATGAAACAATCAGCTCCATGCTTGTCATGGGGTGGATCAGAGACTACATAAGCACCTTCTCTTTTAATAAGTGGGATATAATGTTTTGCAAAATCATTTACATTCAAAAATTCAAAAGAACCTATGATCTCATCAATTTTATCCTCGAGATTCCAATTAAATGTTCTTTGTTCATAATCATTTTCATGTCCTGTAACACCCAACCCTTCACTTCCAATTTGTTCACATGGTACGATATTGTGTTGAATATCTTGAGCAGCGTTGAAGATTTGTTGTGAGCTCTCAGGTCTTCTTTCCATCAAGAGGAAAGCCAGATCTGGGCGAAGAGTAGTGGCATATTGGAGCATGGCAACAGGTTCAGTGGATTGAATTTCTTTGGGCAGATCATAATAAATACTGGAAAACCTTCTACTGAAAGTGGAAATAGTCTCATTGCTTTGTCCTTTCAAGGCATAAAATTATGTAACCTAGATGTTTAGAGATTTCTTCTTACCTCGGAACTTTGAAAAAACACTCTTCAATTCTTCCAATGAGCCAATGGTCTCTGGCTTCAAATGTCTAAACCATTCTTTGGTATCTCCTTTCAAGGATTGAGAGAAATCCCTCATACAAACATCATCATGGTCAATATCAAACAAATATATAAAATGTTCAAACCCTTGGATGTGTTTTTCAGTTGTGGTGGCATTAGGTTCCCCATCAAACACAGGTAGGTACTTATAGTTCTTTGGAGGAAAATCATGAAGGATGTTAGGTAATTTTAAAGGTATATCTATGTTGATTCTTGGAGGGTGTTGGATCAAGTACAGGAGGTGAAATATCAGCCTTGGTCTCATGAGGCTTATCAACTTGGTTGTGGTTATAATATGGCTTATATGGGAGGTTTTGATCAAATTCAGTGATGAGCTGAGGGGATATTTGTATAATTTTAAGAGGAGGATATACAATTTCAAGATTACCATGATCATCATTTGCATGCAGTAGGCGAAGAAAAATTTGTCTTGCATGTTTAGGAAAGGACCAGAGGTAACTTACAACAAATAATATAATGCCCTGGAAAAAACCCAATTTTAAGTACTTGTTTTCTTCCATGAATCCTTTTCATACCTCTGTAAAGAGATCTCATCTCTGGCCAGTTGAGTCGTCGATGATGTTTTGGAAGTTGGATTCTGCATTGAGCATGGAGTCGCCAGTGAAAATTTAGATTTCTGGATTTTTCCACTAGTGGAATCACCTTCAAACTGATTTTTTGATGTGTGGAGTCACCAGAGAAGGAATACAGCCAATATGTGCCTAAATGTATGTTGCTCTCAGACCTTAGAACTCAACCATGTCGTTCTTTCCCAGGGAAATTTTTCAATTTCATCCCCAGCAACGGCGCCAGAATGTTAGCACTCTGTAAATTTTGTCTGGTTGATAGACAAACGACAGAGGTAACTATTTCAATCAACTTCAGAGTTGGGCACTAGCTTGCTCAGCTCAGAGAGGGCTCTCTCACGTGACTTGATATTTCTTTGGGAATCAATGGCTAGATTTAGTTTGTTTTGGGTTTTTTTAATAAAATTGTTGGCTAGGAAGGGGAGGGACACTTAGGGCTATGGAGTCGAAATTCTGGAAATGAATGAAAACAATGACTAGTCAGGAGAACTCTCTAGAGGATAAAGGCTAAATGAGGCAATGAATCTGAGTTGTAAATCATATTTAAATAGGGTGTAGAAGGAAAGCAAAAAGAAATAACTGCATCAGAGCATTACTAAAATGAATTCTGACTTAGTTAAGAAGAAACATACAAAATTTAAATTGCTTAAGCCGAGAGCATCATAAGAGGAATTCTGAGCTTTTTAACTCTCCAATTTAAATAGAAAGAAAGTGAAAATGGAATTAAAAACACAAGGAACACACACTATGAAAGAAGACAAGACTCATATCACCACCATTAGAATCTTTTCATAGAGAATTCAAAAAACTTTTACATATATATTCAATTCAATTCCAGAAAATTACAAAGCCCTCCTACTATGAGGGCGGGCCCCTTTCCCATAAGTCCAACCATTCATTTATATTTTTGATAATATATATAGATAAATTACATCTGGGATTCGAAACGAATCATCTTCCCCAAAGTTCCAAAAATAGACATCAGTTACCAAGAAGGAGTAACGTACAACAACAAAATCCTATTTTTTAGGGGATGTTATAATAAAAATTTGACATATTCAAGATTTTCGCCTTGAATGCCACATGTTTGTATCATTAAAAAATTCTTTGAAACATACTTAATTTAGCCCGAAATCTATTTCAGATTAGCGATTTCTTCCTTTAAAGTGTCAAGCCAAGCGGGTTGGTTTTCTCCACCACTTTCAACTATTTCAGCTTTAACCTATGTCTTTTGTCGCTTGCTCCTTTTCCTCTTGACAACTTGTGTGTGGTGCTTATTTGCATATCCGTTGATGATTAAATCCTTCATGATGGGATTTAATATGACCTCTTTATCTTCTCTTGTCTCCTCTGCAGGCTTCGTGTGAAATTTTGTAGCCAGTATTCGTGCGGCAAGATTTTCTTTCTTCTTCATTGATGAACTTGTTATATTATTTGAATATCCTAGTTCACTGGAGGCTACTTGATCTGTCTTATCCATTCTCTCTGATTTTCCAGAAAGCATGAGCTTATCTCCCTTAGTTGTACAGGAATTTGAAAGATGATTCGGTTTGTGATTACCCTGTTCAGGAATGAAACGTTAATCACCCAAAACAGAGAAATATCATCCATGTTTTGAATGACAGTCGTCATTGAGTGCCAATCATAGGTTACTGACAAAAGTGCTAGAAAGGACAATGGCTTGTCACATTTGGCTATCAATTTCAAATGATTTGACAGGTTGTCAACTTTCCCTTTCCACATGTGATCCTTGGACGTGACATATCTAATCATTTTCTGGCATGTGACATCGGGGTGGGCTTGGGTGGTTTCAAGCTTACCTTCTTTTCCCCCCGATGTGTATCTAGTGGCTCCACGTGACCTTGAAATGAAACCGCAGTATTCATATCGACCCACCTCCAAGAGATTAACCGGCGTGCTATTTATCTACTTGATATGTCCTACGACCGTCGATCATCAGCACCCATGATCCACGACCCGTCAGGTCTCATCAACTTTGTCTTTCCCCTATATTTAGCCCTGCTCGCTAGATATGGCATCGTCCGCTAGTCTATCACTCCTCAATACCGACTTAGCCTCCTGCTAAGTCTCGAGGCTGGGACTCCATATGAAATTTTTTACAGTGATAATAGGAGCAAGGCTAATTGTACAACAGTGTCCAAATACATCAAAATAAATAGAGGGCATGGCACGTGTTCCTTATGAAAGTGTTGTTGGTAGTCTAATGTATGTGATGGTCTGCACTTGACTAGACATTGCCCATGCAGTGGGAGCATTGAGTACATACATGTCGACACTGGGAAAAGAGCACTAGATAGTTGTCAAGAGATTATCCAGGTGTTTGTGTGGCACAAAAGATTATGTTATATGCTACCAAGGAAAACCTGGAGCTGACATTGAAATAGATGCACATGGTTTTGTCGACATTGATTGGGCTAGAGATATGGATCGACGAAGGCCGACCAATGGATATGTGTTAAAGATGTTCGATGGAGCAATTAGTTGGATGAGTAAGCGATAGAAAATTGTAGCCTTGTCAACAATATAATTGAATACAGGGCAACCACTCATAAAAGAAAAGAAGTAGTATGGTTGCGCTGACTGTATTCAAGAATCAAGTTTTAGCAGAAATCTATGAAGATTAATTGCGATAGTAAAAGTGCAATATTTATGGAAAAGAACCGAACCTATCATTCCAAGACTAAAAATGTTGATATACAATACCATTTCGTGAGAGACATGGTGAAAAGTAACAAGGTGTTGTTGGAGAAAGTAGACACTTTGGAAAACATAATAGACTCTTTGACCAAGTCTGTGAGGGTTGTGACGTTCTCTTGGCGTAGAGAGGTAATCGACATTGCTACCCTGGGTCTATGAACAAAATTTCAGGAATATGTTAGTTTCAATAAAGAAGACAACAAGTGGGAGAATGTTGGGTTGTTATATTCTTTGCAGTGAAAGTCTAGTTGAAGTGGATTGATTGACAATGAAATTCGAAGGTCGAAGTGGATCGACTAGGAAAATTCAAAGTCGAAGTGATCAACAGCAAGTCGAAGAGGTCGACCAACAAAATGTCGATAGGAGGTCGTGTGGCAACACACTGAAGACTAAATGGAGGATGACTAGTAGTCGACTAGTAATCCGACTTAGTAGTTGACTGTAACAGAATCCCAAGATTCGTGGGATATGTATCCAATGATCTACATGGATCTGTAACCATTTTTGGGCCCCTTTATTTAGGGGTTTTCCTATTGTAAATCCTATAAATAAGGTGTGTTGTAATCGTATTAGATGTTGTAATGATCTTCATGCTAATTTTTAGCAGTAGGTTGTTGGTCATGTAGATGTAAGTTGTTTTGGATACAGGGTTGTTCATGTGTAAAGCAATAAGGTATGATGTGGATTGTGTCTTAGGTGTGGACCAAGATTAGGCCTATAACTTTTTATTCTGAATGAATAAGACAACAAGAGAGAAAGACGCTCAAGGAATGTTGGTTTTCCCGTTTAGGTTTCCAGGGTAAAATCTATGTGTACTATGTGTTTGCTTTGTCATTTATTTTATAGCTTAAATATTTCTTCTTCTCTTCTCTTAGGTTTAGTGTGGAAGTATAATTTCCTTATAATACGCGGGCCCATGCATGTGGTCCAAAGATTCAGAAGTGGTTGACTTGCAGTTTGATGTCGCTCCAGGTTTCAAAAGGTGTCCTGCCCTTCATAGATATGTGAGGAGATATGGTTTGTATGTAAGTGGCATAATTCAATGATTCAGCCCAAAATTTGGAGGGAAGGGACCTTGCATGTAGCATGCAACTAGCCATATCCTTGAGAGATCAGTTCTTCCTCTCAACTACCTCGTTCTGTTGTGAAGTGTAAGGAATTGTATGTTGTAACTGTATACCTGCCTCAATCACAAAGATGATTTAAATCCTTGTTTACATACCCCCCCCCCCACATTATCTGT
>SNQJ01S0108175.1:5995-24095 GCA_010110895.2 Picea sitchensis
AACTACTCCAAGGAGAAACAAACTTCAGACAAGCTTAAACAGGAATTGCAACAGCTTCAAAAGCAAACAGTGGCGGGCAAAACACTTGCCGAGGTCAAAGAAAGTGTCTGGATGGATATCACCAAGTCCATGAATGAAATATGGCCAATGATACAAATCATGTTTGAGAAAAACGAGCTAGTGCAAAGAACTCAACAAACTACCGAGAAGATAAGAGAAGAACTGAGAGAGATGCCCACAAAAGCTGCTGAGATCATCAAATTTCTGAATTCCAAAACCAGAGAGGAGCTAGAGGATTTGAAGATTGAAGATAGGACAGGGACCATCCTTGAGGTCAAGAGGGTCCTGACCAAGAGAGGACTGATGCTAAAGCTGGAGGAAAAGGTCTTGAACATGGACGCATGAGTGCAAATATTTTTTAGCAAGATTAAAGATCTGCAGAAGAAAGGCCTTCCTGGTCTGAGAGTTATAAATGACAAGTTAATGATGCTTGTCGATTACAAAAAGAAACTGGCCACTGTGGCTAAGGATAGCTCAAAATTCTCAGAAATACAAGGCAGTATCACGGGCAAGGCATTCTTAGATGCTTTACAGTTAGACATCAACATACAACATGAGATCTGGTACATCTTCATCATCAAGCCAACTTTTTCCAAGTACACAGAGATGGATGAAGTATACCGAAGATTGCTCAAAGTTAGCGTTCCCAGTCATCTTCGATGGGAAGAGATTTGCAATTTGATCGAGTAGTCGATGAGGTGTCCAAGCCTAGTCAGCTATCCAGTCAGACGAGGTCGTGCAGAGGCCTCACCAACGGTTCACCCCAAGAAATCAGCATGAAGTTTCAACACATCATCAAGCAGTTTCCTAAATTTTTGTATCGTATTAAGTTAGTTAGCTAAATTTAGACTAGCCATGTCCCAATATTTAATGACAGGATCGTATGTAATTTTGGTTATAAATACTTCACACTTCAAAGTATTGAGGGTTGATATTTAAGCCCTGCAAGCTACAAGACTGTAATCTTTATCAAGAGATCTTCCAGTAATACAAAGAGACGTTTTCACAGGATTCTCGCGTGTTATTCATTGGTGATGTTTTCTTCTCTATGTTGAATGTTCTTCTTGCTCAGTTGTCATATTGTTTTCTAATCTAAATCTTTTAAAAGTAACGCATGTTGCAAGATTTATCTTTGTATACCCTGTTTCAGACTTTGAAAGTTTTAAATGTTTATCTTCTGATATTACAGTGAAGAAATTCTTAAATGCTTCTTTACTTTAATTGATATTCTCATATTTTCTGCTATTCATCATTTTATTGCTAAAGAATCCAACGAATGCATTATCTTGCCCTGTGAAAAGAATCTTTGTTCCTGGTTTAGATTTCTATCTTTACAATACAGACCCCATAGCCCAATGGATGCGTAAAGCCCTTTTCAGCCAACCTAACAAAAAACAACAAACCTTTTCAATCTTATTTCATTTTAGATAACTAGCCTAATATCTTAAAGATAGAACATAGCTAAATCATACAGAGAGATCCCTCTCTGAAACTGGTAGGGCTAGATTCCATTTTTGAAGTGGTTGTATAAAGTCACCTCTCGTAGATTTCTTCTTTCCTGACAACCTCTGGGAATTTACAGAGTGTTAACAGGGGGACAGATCCCCCAATTTTTTTTTGGGTGTTTTTTAGCATCCATGTTTAGTGGTTTTTAGCACACGATTTTTTCTTTTAGAGGTTTTTTGGTGCATGGGTAGATTTGTGGCTTATCCCATGGTTTTATGATTCCATTTAAGGAATTAGGGTTGTAGTCTAATGCCTGTCAATGGATTAGGGGTTTTGGATGCCGCAAGATCCTATATATATTGTATTGAAAATAATGAAGTTGAGTGATGATGAATAATAATTAGAGGTGTGAGTCTAAACGGGTTGTCAGTGTTCTTGTTTTGGGTTTCTAGGGTAAATCTCTGTGTATATGTTCTCTTTTCTGTCTTAAGAATCTATGTGTTCATTTCATTATCGTAAAAAGTTTTAAACTTACATTTTGTACCGTAGCAATTATTGGCTTTAGGGGGATGTCTTTGTGGCTAAGGGGTTGTCTCAGGTCTATGATAAACCTTGTTACTGTGGGAGCTTTGTGATATTGATTCTTGTGGTAAAAAGAAATAGAAAGTAGTTCAAAAATAGAGATCGAAAACTTTAATGGGAACATTTTTGAGCTATGGAAGCTTTAGATGGAATACCTTTTGGTAGACATCAATGGATCCTTGTGGATCTATACATTTCATCTACATGAATGCCAACAAAAGAATGTAAAAAATTGGATCGGAAGGCAAAGAACACAATCTGGTTGTGTCTCTCAGATTCAATATTACTGAATGTGTAAGGGGATGCTACAACCAAGGAATTATGGGATAAGTTAGGGGATTTGTATCAGTATAAGTCCCTGACAAACAAACTGTTTATGTGGAAGAGGTTGTACAACCTGAGGATGAAATATGGAGACTCAACGACAAAGCATATTAACACCTTCAATATTGCATCAAGTCGGTTATTGTTTGTTGATATTAATATTTCTAATGAAGTTCAGTGTATTAGTTTATTGTTCTCTTTACCAACCTTGTGGGATATTCTGGTTGTGTCCATAGACAATAATGCAACTACTTTAAGCTTTGATGATGTGGTCTCATCCTTGTTGTGAGAGGAGATGAGGTAGAAAAACATGGAAATATAGAGTTTGAAAGATGACGCTGCTAGGAAAGAAATAGAAACAAGTCCTCAAGTGGGAGATTTAAATCTAGGGGAAGATATCAACTTGTTGGAAAATTTGTAAAGGTATCCTGGAGATGTGGAAAAGAAGAACAATGTATATCCAAAAGTATCGAGAGAGGGAAGGGATCTAATGATGCCTCTTCTACAGAAGAAAAAACCTCAATATATGAAGGAGGGGATGTGTACTTGGATTATTCAAGAACACATGTAGATGACGAGGTATGATTAGTTGAATTGAGTGCATCTTTTCATATGAATCCTAATAGGGAGTGGTTTTTCAAATATGAGAGGTATAATGGGGGTGAGATTTTTCTAGGAGATGACTCGACAACCAAAATCGTAGGACAAGGAAAAGTCAAGTTGAATATCATGGATGGTAGAATTAGAACAATCCTTGGTGTTCTGCGCATCCCATGATTGGCCATGACTTTGATTTATGTAACAAATATGGATGATGCAGGTGTAAAAACAATGTTTGAAAAGGAAAATTGCAGGATCGTTTGAGGGGAAATGATGTTACATAAGGGAATTCAGATTGGAACTTTGTATAAGCTACTGGGAAGCACTATTAGTGACAAGTGCAACAATTCCATTGTTCCTAATATTGGATCTGAAGAAGGAAAAAATCCTATAGTCTTTGGAGAAAAGACTATGCTATGACATCAAATATTAGGGAATATCGGAGAGAAGGGCCTTCGAGTACTACATGGTAAAGGTATGGTTGAAGGTATGTCCAATTTATTTCTAGATTTTGATTTCTGTGAATGTTTCTTATATGGGAAGAAGAATAGTGTAAGATTCTCCTATGGTTCTATGAGGGAAGAGATAATATTACAGTTGGTGCATAGTGATGTGTTTGGACATGTGTCGGTTCCATCACTAGGTAAAAATATGTACTATGTCTCATTTATAAATGAAATCTTGAGGAATAGATGGATTTATTTCCTCAGGAAGAAATCTAAAGTCTTTGACAAATTTAAAGAGTTTAAGGCTCTTGTGGAGAATTAGATAGAGAAGAGGATTAAGGTGTCAAGGATGGATACTGGTAGAGAATTCTGTGGAAATGAATTCGAAGAATTATGTAAGTGTGGTATAGCCAGGAATAATACTACTCCATACATACCTCAATAGAATGGAGTTACATAAAGGATGAACAAGATGCTGATAGAAAAAGAAAACGATATGCTCTGGTGTCACGTTAGCACAAGAATTCTGGGAAAAGGAAGTGGGTACTACATGTTACCTAGTAAATCGATCACCCTCATCAACGTTGGGTGAAAATAATCCACACAAGGTATGGACTGGTAAGAAACCCTCTCTTACACATCTCATTGTATTTGGTTGTGATGCTTATGTACACCTTCCAAAGAAAAATAAAAGTAATCTAGATAAAAAGGATGAAAAGTGTTTCTTTATTGGCTATAAAGATGGTTTGAAAGGTTATAAGCTTTGGAACCTAGAAACTAAAAAGGTAGTGTATATTCAATATGTGGTATTTAGAGAAATCAAACATGGTGTCAAATAGGAAATCCTACCTAGGGAGGAAGAACCAATGAAAATAGAGTTTGAATTGAAGGATAATGAATTAGACTCTACAAAAGAACAAGAATTAAACGAATAAGATCCTCATACTCGAGTATTGAGGAGATTTGTTAGGGAAATAAGGAAAATTGAAAGGTATACTCCACCTGATTTCCATTCAAAATTTTCCTTTTTTATTATTGATGATGATCCTATAACTGTTAAGGAGGCAGTGGATTAAGAGGATGAAAAACTATATAAAAAGGCCATGGTGGAAGAAGTGGCAACCTTGGACAATAATGAGGCTTGGGATCTAATGGAGTTTCCGATTGGAAGATATCCCATTGGCAACAAATGAGTGTTTAAGAAGAAGTTGAATGCAGAAGGAAAAGTGGAGAAATACAAAGGTTGGTTAGTAGAAAAAGGTTATTCCCAGGTAGAGGGAATTGACTTTGGTGAAATTTTTTCTCCTGTTGTCAAGTTAACTTCTATTGGATTTATTTTATTTGTTTCTACCACCTTTGATTTTGAAGTAGAACAAATGGATGTGAAGACAACATTCCTACATGAGGATATGGAAGACTAAATCTACATGAATCATCTAGAAGGATTTGCAATGAAGAGAAATAAAGAGTTGGTATGCAAGCTAAAAAAGTCCTTGTATGGGTTAAATCAATCACCAAGGATGTGGTATCAAAAATTTGATACTTATATGTTGACACTTGGCTTCACGAGGATCAAATCCGATCACTATGTATATTCCAAATTAGTTCGTGTTTTTCTTATTTATTTGGTATTATATGTGGATTATATGTTGCTAATAGGAAATGAGAAGGGGATTATCCAGGATGTGAAAAATTACTTGTCCTGTAAATTTTACATGAAGGATCGTGGTGCTACAAATTTCATTTTTCACATGGAAATTAAGAGATTGAACAAACATGAAACTTTGGTTAGATTAGAGGAAATATTTCAAGACAATATTGTAGAGGTTTAATATGCAAGATGTAGATCAACCAGGGTTCCTATTCCTCTGGGTATAAATTTATCTAAAGATCAGTGTCCCCAGACACATGAAGAGGAAAATAACATGTCTTGTGTTCCTTATGCTAGTGCGGTTGGTAGTTTGATGTATGCAATGGTTTATACTAGACTGGACATTGCACATGGAGTGTGAGTTTTGAGCAAGTATACGTCAAAAGCAGGGAGTGACTTAGTATTCTATTCATTCCCGTGGACTATAGTTAGGCACAAACATTGAATGAGAGGATAAATAAGGGTGAAGAAGTGGCTAAATGATGAATTAATCCAAAAAACATAGGAAAAGTCACTTAATCTAAAGTCAACGGAGAAATAGAAGAAGAAGGTGTTGAGGGGGAGACTTAATTAATTAATCACTCACCTTAGGAGGAAAAGTGCCTAGCTTAATTGATGTCAATGAAGAATTATATTGGGAAGAGTATAAAGGGAGGAATTTGACCTAATTCCTCATTATTTTATGATTTGATGTTGAGAGAGTTCCAGAGGAGGAAATCAACCTCTTTGTTGTTATGTGGATTTCTGGAGGAAACCACCACCTAGATCGGTTTCAGTGTTGGAAGAGACACCCTACAATATCAGAGATACCATCCAGGTATTTCACCATGTCAGTTCAAGACTATCCATATTTATTGCAGTGATTGCGTAGCTCAACTAGTGAGGGCACAAGGGTTAGAGAGGGTTTTGTGTAGCTGCACAAGACCAGAGTTTATCTTGCATATTCCTTCCGACCCGGTTGAGGATCAACCATGATGATTATTTTGAGGCACCCTTCATCAAATTATGACGGTGGAATATACCAGGGTGCAACATACAACCAAGAAGTGCACAACTCTTGAGGAGGGACATTTGAGGTTCCAGGGGATGATCTAGATCAGATCATAGGAAACCCTTCTGACCCAGTACAAAGGAGGCCATGACACACATTTTGAGACATATAGCATTGGATTCCAATGGTGGAGTCACTAGGGCACACTGACAGATCCTAGGAGGTGTGCAACCCCCCAGGGGATGCCATCTAGAGCTTCAGAGGTCAAATCTTCAATTCGATAGTTACCAGGAGGAGCCTAGAAGCTAGGGTGCTTAGTTTTGGATAGTTTCTAGTTCGTTCTGTCGAGTATAGCCACTAGGGTGAGTTTTCCAGTATTTGCAGCAGTTGCCGTGAGTTTCCCGAATTGCATTTTGTCAATATATCCACGCATGCACAAATCTACCTTCATATTCTGATCATGGTTATTTTGTATTAGTTTCTTTGTATTCCAGTGATGATCCATGAGATCTAGCTGATGATTATTTTCTAGAGAATCTAACATATCATTGTATTTCCCGCTTTTTCCTCATAATACATATTATTGAGACGATGTTGTTCCTTATTTCTCATGCATCATATATACTGCTTAAACATTATTTGTATGACACACACATGCAAAAATCACCAAGAATGTTAAAAAATTAACACAAATGCATCCAAAAACCCCCAGAGTATTAGATCTGAGAGTCAAAACAATAGTTCAACAATAGATATCCAGATCAACTGGATTTGGGATATTTCAATGGTATTAGAGCCTTTTTCCTACCAGCATATGAAGAAGTGATTCTCATGACCCCATGATTTCAGGAAAATGTGAAGAATACCTAGAGGGCTGAGGAAATATTGGGGATGAGTACATTCAATACCACAAAGGTCATAACAGAGACATGAGAGATAAGAACATAAGGGAATACACTCCCTTCCACACCCAGTCAGATACAAAGCCATAATTAGAGGAAAGAGATAATATCATCTCTGACACAGAGGCATAGATAGAGAGGAGTATGGGTGACATACGAGAGACACCACAGGGTAGGGGAAAAGGCCCCGAGACACATCCTGATAGTACGCAGACCATCTTGAATGACCTATCCAAAGGACAAAGGGACATGATGAAAACCATAACAAAGATTTCCATTAGTACATAAATGATCCATCATAGCATGAACACTATAGGTGCCAATGCTGTAGGAGGAGCGACTGTTTTAGGAGGACACTAGGAAGGTGGGGCCAGTGGCTCTAGTGGATCTCAGGGCAGAGCGAGTGCACACCCTTCACCTATCCGAGCCTATACATCATCTGGGAGGATTCCCCGACCTTTACATCCACAGTTCTAGGGGGGACAACCATTGGGACATCTAGGTCATGCATGAGGATAGCCATGTCAGAGATAGGAAATTCCATAGGATCCATTCGAAAAGTATAAGAGAGATTACTTGGCACTAGGACCAGAGTTCCATGCAGACATGATTTTGATAGACCATTGTTCGATCATGTATCAGAACAAACCCCTAGATTCATATAGGGGCAATGGGAAAACTAAAGACATGTATTTCATCAAGAAAGTGGGGAAGTTGAACATTCCTACTTTCGATGGATCATCACGATGCCTAGATTAGGAATGGGTACAGAAGCTTGACACATATTTCAAGCTTAACCCGATGATAGAGTCAGAAGCTATCAGCTTCACCACTTTTCACTTGGATGGGGAGGCCCACAAGTGGTGGTACCACGGGTTGGTGACCTTGGGTCACAATTACATTACCTCATACTTGGAGTTCATTGAGAGGTTGATGTAGAGGTTTAACATGAGATATCCATAGCTCCATTTCAGGTACCTTACACAATTGAGACATACATGATCAATTGAGTCCTTCATCACAGAGTTCCAGTGAAAGGCAGTGGCCATATCATATATATCGGAGCACATACTGGTGATATTGTTCACCGAGGCATTGGCAGAGCCATTGAGGGGTTGGGTTAATGATTTCAAGCCTCACACCCTATAGGGGGCCATTGTGTGCACGAGAGATATGGGGGAATCAACGTTGAAACCCAAACTCTTGATTAAACCCTTTGTACTATAAAGAGACATGGATAAAAAGAATCCTCAAAGGGAATGGAAGGGTAAGCCCAAGTTGGATGATGACACCAGATGAGAGTTGATGAGGAAGAATATTTGATTCTCTTGCAGAGACCCTTAGGTCCCATGGCATAGATGCATGGTAAAGGGACATATCCACTATATTGAGGTGGAATTAGGCATTCAGGATTAAGATGAGGAGATCAGGGCATAGGTAGACAATGATTCATAGGATGAGACCACACATGAGCCAGAGCGACAACCAAAGAAACCTAAAATATCAGCAGAGGCACAACCCAAGGAGGAGACAAAACCTTGTAGAGAGGTGAAAGGGGGAACCATAGGAACCCTTTCGAGAGTACCCAAGTACAACGCTGTTAGCCTCAAGGGACTTATATAGGGACAATGCATGAAAACTCTAGTTGATGGTGGGTCCACCCACAATTTCATAGATGCATCCTTAGTATTCAGGAGGGGGTTAAACACTGGGGAGTTTGAGGGATTCCACGTGGAAATGGAATATGGATACACGATGACATGTTTGGACATTGTACCAGAACTAGAGGTCACGCTAGGAAACTACACCATGACATATACTTTCTATGTAGTTGACCTATCAGATATTGATACAGTATTAGGGGTACAATGGTTATATTCATTGGGAGAGATTGGGTTCAACTTTTAGATGTTGACCATGATCTTCATAGACGCCAGTGGATCAAGAGTGGTACTAAGAGGTATGTCTACAGGAGCACCCCAAGCAATATCAACAAAGAGGATGGAGCGGATCTTCCATCACGATGATGTATCTTATGCAACAAATTGTTTGATCACCACATAGAAGGATTCAGAGGGAAGAGAGCAGTAGCATCCACAAATCAGGAAGCTTTTGAGTCAGTATGAGCCAATGTTTGGGCCAATACCACCATGAATACCACTAAACAAGGGATTTGAGCATATGATAGAGTTGGAGGTAGGGGATACACCAGTGATCACCGCACCCTATAGGCACCCCAAGAGATTCAAGGACGAGATTGAGAAAGCAATAAAAGAGTTTCTTGTGATGGAGCACATTAGGCCCAACACGATTCCTTTTTCTTCTTCAGTCATTCTGGTACTAAAGAAGGATGGCACATTGAGGATGTGCATTGATTACATAGCTCTGAACAAGAAAATGATCAAGAACATGTACCCCATTTCGCGCATAGATGAGTTGATGGACGAGTTACATGGGGAAGTTTTCTTCACCAAGATTGATCTACGGCCAAGATATCATCAGATCAACATCATGGAGCAATATATAGAGAAGACAACATTCAAATGCCATTTCAGAAATTTTGAGTTCTTGGTCATGCCGTTTGAATTGACCAATGCACCTGCCACTTTCTAGTCTTGCATGAACCACATCTTCAGAGGGAAGTTGAGGAAGTAACTTTTGGTATTCATCGATGACATATTTATTTACAACAAGATGTGGGATGAGCATCTGACACATTTGGAGGAGGTCTTGGGAATTATGCAGGCACAGTCATTATATGCCAAGGAGTCCAAATGTGAGTTTGGGATGAGAGATATATTGTAATTGGGGAATATCATCAATGAGTAGGGAGTGCAGGTTCATCAGGAGAATATCAGGGCCATTTTGGATTGGCCAACACCAAGAACCTCACAGATCTGAAGGGATTCTTGGGTTATGCAGTTACTACAGGCGGTTTGTTAGGGGATTTTCATAGTTTGGAGCACCGCTCATAGATATGACCAAGAAGGGTGTTTTTTATTGGACAAAGGAGTGACAAAATACATTTGAGAAAATGAAGGAGGTTATGAGCACATGCCCTGTTCTAGCCCTTCCATATTTCTCTCGGTCGTTTTTCTTCGATTGTGATGCATCAAGGGTGGGCATTGTAGCAGTTTTGATGCAGAGAGGCCATCCCATTATGTTCGAGAGCAGGAAGCTAAATGAGTCAGAGAGAATCTACTCTATTTATGAAAAGGAAATGCTAGCAATCATGCTTGCCTTAACCAAATTCAGGCAATATCTAGTAGGTAGTGGATTTGTAGTGAAGACTGATCACAACAGTCCCAAGTATTTCCTAGAATAGAAAGACCTTAGTTTGAGACAAGAAAAGTGGGTCTAGAAGATCCAAGCCTTTGAATTTGACATTGAGTATGTTAAGGGAAAGATGAATGTCATAGAATATGCCTTGTCCAGGATTCCAGTAGGGTGTTCGATGATAGATATTTGTGCAGACTGGAAAGCACATTAGTTGGTGGAGTACTCCAAAAACAAATTTGCTTGTGAGGTATTGGATGGACAGGTAGTTGATGACAGATAACGAGTGATAGACGATGTTATTTTATACAAGAAAAAAATCTACTTGGTTCCATAATCTACCTTGAAAGGAAATATTTTGAAGGCGTGTCATGATTTGCCTGCAATTAGGCACCGGGGGTAATTTAAAACTTACAGGCAGATCGGGGAGAGATTCTCATGGAAGGGTCTCAAGGATGATGTACTAAAACACATAGGGAGTGCATGACTTATCAGTAGAACAAGTCCGAGCAGACACATCCCGCAGGGTTACTTCATTGTCTACCCATTCCAGAGTAGAAATGAGAGAACATTTGTATGGAATTCATTATAGGTCTTCCTCAAGTGCAAGGAATGGACTATATATTTGTGGTTGTCGACAGGCTGACAAAATTTGCATATTTCTTTTCCATACCCACAGACTACAAGGCCATACAGGTAATAGAGTTATTTTTCAGAGAGGTATTCCGGTTGCATGGTTTACCCTGGAATATAGCTAGTGATAGAGATGGGTGCTTCATCAACACATTTTTGTAGGAGATATTTTGGTTGGTGGGCACAAAGATAGCCACGAGTACCAGCTACCATCCATAGGAAGATGGACAGAAAAATATTGTCAACAAATGGGTGGAGGGGTATCTGAGAAACTATGTGGGGGGGAAACAATGCACATGGGTGAGTATTGTTACAACAAGACTTACCATATGTCTACCAGGATGCCACCATTTAGAGCATTGTATGGATACGATGCACCCTCTTTTGTGGTGAATGTGTTTGGGGATAGCAGCGTCCCGGGGGCTAAATACTAGGTTGAGAAGAGTTAGAGGATCCTATGGGTAGTGAAGGAAAACTTGTAGGAATATCATAACCAAAAGAATATCTATGTAGACAAGCAAAGGATAGAGCACAATTTCAAGGTATGAGACTTGGCTTTTCTACGGTTACAAGCATACAGAAAATCCTCCTTGAAGAGGAGCGAGGCAGAGAAACTGAAGCCTATAAATTATGGACCATACCGAGTCATCAGGAGGATAGGCAAGGTGGCATATGAGCTAGAGCTACCGGAGGGTAGCAAGATTCACAATGTCTTTCACGTTTCTTTCCTTAAAAAAGCACTGAGACAACACAACATCATTTCAGAGGATTTTCCACCCTTGGATGAGGAGGGTCCGTTGGAGTTAGTGTCAGAAGAGGTGATCAAACAGAGAGAGTGCATGTTGAGGAGCAGGATCATCGTGGAGTGCATGGTTAGAAGGAGGGGACTTCCAGTGGAGGATGCCACTTGGGAGGGAGAGCATATATTGCAACACCTAGGATTGATGTTGCTTGAGGACAAGCAATCTCAGGAAGGGAGGACTGTGATGTCCTGTTCCCAAGAGTAGGCCAGTAGGGAGTGACTTAGTAGTGTATTCATTCCCGTAGACTATAGTTAGGAACAAACAAAGAAAAATAAGATAAATAAGGGTGAAGAAGTGGCTAAATGATGAATTAAGCCAAAAAGCATAGGAAAAGTCACTTAAGCTAAAGTCAACAAAGAAATAGAAGAAAAAGGTGTTGAGGGGGAGAATTAATTAATTAATCACTCACCTTAGGAGGAAAAGCGCCTAGCTTAAGTGATGTCAACGAAGAATTAAATCGGGAAGAATATAAAGGGATGAATTCGATCTAATTCCTCATTATGTTATGATTTGATGTTGAGAGAGTTCCAGAGGAGGAAATCGACCTCTTTGCTGCTTTGTGGATTTCTAGAGGAAACCACCACCTAGATCAGTTTCAGTTTTGGAAGACACACCTTAGACTATCAGAGATACCATCCAGGTATTTCACCGTGCCAGTTCATGAGTATCTAGATTTATTGCATTGATTGCACAACTCAGCCAGTGAGGGTGCAATGGTTAGAGAGGGTTTTGTCTAGCTGCACGAGACCATGGTTTATCTTGCAGATTACTTCTGACCCAATTGAGGATCAACCAAGGTGCTTCTTTTGAGGAATCGATCATCAAATTCTGTCTGTGGAATCTATCAGGGTGCATCAGGAAACCAGGAAGTGCACAACTCTTGAGGAGGGATGTTTGGGGTTCCAGGAGGTGATCCATATCAAATCAAAGGAAACCCTTCTGACCCATTATAGAGGAGGCAAGGGCGTACATTTAGAAACATATAGCATTGGATTCTGATGATGGAATCACTAGGGAGCACTCACAGATCCTAGGAGGTGTGCAAACCCTCATGGGATGTCATCTAGCGATTCAAAGGCCAGATCTTCAGTCTGACAGTTACCGTGAGGAGGCTAGAGGCCAGGGCGCTCAGTTTGGGACAATTTCCAGTCCATTCTGTTGAGTATAGCCACCCAGTCGAGTTTTCCAGTATTTGCAGTAGTTGCCGTAAGTTTCCATAACTACATTTTGTTGATCTATCCGTGCATGCGCAGATCTACCTTCATCTTCCGATCACAGGTATTTTGTATTAGTTTCTTTGTATTCCAGTGACGATCCATGAGATCTAGCTAATGATTATTTTCTCTGCTTCCAACATATCATTTTATTTCCTGCTTTTTTGTCATAATAGATATTATTGAGATGATTTTGTTCCTTATTTCACATACATCATATATACTCCTTAAACATTATTTGTATGACAAACACATGTGAAAATCACTAATAATGTTAAACAATTAACTCAAATGCTTCCAGAAACCCCTAGAGTATCATATCCGAGAGTCAAAACACTAGTTTAACAGTAGATATCCGATCAACTGGATTTGGGATATTTCATATGTATGAAATGGTCTATACTAGACTAGACATTGCACATGGAGTGGGATTTTTGAGAAAGTATATGTCAAAACTAGAGAAGGAGCATTGTACTACAATAAATAGGGTTTTCAGGTATTTGTGTGACACTACTAGTTTCAGATTGTGATACGAAGGAAGACCAGGATTTTACAGAGTGTTGGACATACATGGATTTGTTGATGCAGACAAGGCTGGAGATCTAGATCACAACATATCTACAAGTGGGTATGTATTTAACCTATTTGGAGGATCAATCAATTAGATTAGAAAAAGACAGTATGTAGTGGCACTCTAAACTATAAAAGTTTAATACATGGAATCCACTCATGCAATAAAGGAGGAAATATGGTTACAAATATTATGTTTAGGTATTGGGTTGGTACAACAAGCAGTACATATAGATTGTGATAGTTAGAGTGCAATATTCCTGGAAAATAATCTAGTTTATCATTCAAATACAAAGCATATTGATATTCAATATCAATTTGTGAGAGACATAGTTGAAGACAAGGTGTTTCTAATGAAGGTGGACACCTTGAATAATGTTTCATATTCATTGACAAAGTCTGTGAGCACCGAGAAGTCCTCCTTGTGTAGAGAAACAATGGGAATTTCTTCCCTGGATTGTTGACTATGTAATCCTATGACCCCTTGTATGAAAAGAAAAAAAAAGGTGGGAGAATGTTGGGTACATTTTATATTCTTTTCATGAACAACCCCATGCACTTCATTTCACCGGGCGCAACAATGGGGTGGAGCCGCCTAAAACAATTTTTTGGGCATTTTTTTGCATCCGTTTTTAGCGGTTTTCAACACACGTTTTTTTCTTCTGACAAAATTGTGGTGCATGAGTGGATTTTTGGCTTAGCCCATGGTTTTCGAATTTTGGTTAAGGAATTAGGGTTGTAGTCTAATTTGGGTCAATGGATTAGGGGTTTTGGATGTCGTGTGACCCTATATATATTGTATTGTAAAAAATGAAGTTGAGTGATGATGAATACGGATTATAGGTGTGACTCTAAACATGTTGTTGGTTGTCCTGGTTTGGGTTTCCAGGGTGAATCTCTTTGTATATGTTTTCTTTTCTGTTTTAAGAATCTATGTGTGCATTGCATTATCGTGAAAGATTTAAAACTTACACTAAGCTCATAAATCAACTAAATATTGATTCCTTCAATGCATAGGAAAAAATATTGAGCTTTTGAGCATCTGTTGCATATTCATAATTTATACAAACAACCTGAATTTAAAAAAGGAAAGTACCAGGGTCTTATATAATAATTCCATGAAAATGAGGGAAAGCGACATGATTCATATTTTTCATCCTCTATTCTTCTTTAGTTTCCTTAATTGGGAAATCAAATATCTTAGGTTGTGGTTCTCCTTCTGCAACTATGGTGAGACAAGATGGAGAGCCTTCAATCTATCTGATTTCTTGATCAACAAAAGGATTCACAAAAATCCCTACTCCTTGAGGTAACTCGACGAATTCTTCAATAATTTGTTGGATGTTTTCTTCACAATCATCTTGTTGTTGTCCTTGTTCACTTGTGCTTGTTTTAGTTACACCAAAAGTATTCGTTCATGATGAAAATTTACTAAATATATCTCTATTCCAATGCATGCAATCTAATGAGTGTTTTTTTTATAAAGTTCATACTGAATTAAGTGTAGTTTTTATCACCTGCTCGAAAACGATGCTAAAAAGTGATGGGACAAGGAATTAAAACAAAATTGTTGATCTCCTTAGCTTAACCCTAGTTTATCAATCCAATAGCATGCTTATTTATGAGGTACTATGCATTATATATGAAACTACAAGAGTTTAATATAAATTATGAATTGATGAAGTAAATGTGATCTAATGCTTTTCTNAAATTGTTGATCTCCTTAGCTTAACCCTAGTTTATCAATCCAATAGCATGCTTATTTATGAGGTACTATGCATTATATATGAAACTACAAGAGTTTAATATAAATTATGAATTGATGAAGTAAATGTGATCTAATGCTTTTCTTGAATGCTATGTTGGCTTCGTTTCTTATGAAATTTGTTCACAACTATCATTCCCTCTTCTATGAGAAGAAAAGGAGACTACATGGTTATTGGATGGTTTCTATAGGATTGAATCAACATGGAGTTTGACAATCAATGATATGATGTGTCATAGGTTCAAAAACCTCATCATCATCATACACCATAGGTTAATATAGTAACATATTCAAATGATGCATATCTAAACTATGTAGGGGAACTAGGTAATGAAATGATTCTATAACTAATGTTGTTGACAAAATTTGGAAATAAATGAGATGGTCAATCTTAGTCCCTTATCTTCTATCTATCCATTCACTAGGTTGGTGACCTACACTCTTTAATCCTAAGTCAAGAAACATGGGATAAATGAGGTGGTTCTTATTGTTTTCTAAGATGAAATATATAGTGAAAAAAAATCATTCAACCAAAAAATAATACTCAACAATGATTAATTTCATATTCAAAGGATATAGACTAAGATTATGAGCACCATAATCATAAATTTGTAAGTGTTGTAATCAAGAAAGAGAACTATATAATTGAAACAACTAGAAGGAAATTGCAAGACTGAATAAAGACCGTTGAAGTAATTCTCATAACAAAACTATTGGAAACTATAATCTACATTAGAATTGAAAGTAATAAAACTAAAGGTGTTCCTTGGATTCCCTTGAGTGGGCCCTATTAAAGGTTATCACAAGAACCCTTAAGGAAATCACCTAATAGACAAATTTGGAAAAATAATGTTCTTTATTCAAAACTTAGAATCATAATGACAATTCAAATGCAATGTATGGAAGTGTTACATCAAAAAGAAGAAAAGTTTCCTTTCTTCATCATATCCTTACTTATTATGAAAAATACTAACTAGAACTTCAATAAATCCTTGATTGAAGGATAATTGTCACCTTGATTCCTAAAATCAAGAAACCTTGTTTGAAGGGACATATTCCCCCCCTCCTACACTCAAAATGCATAAAAAAAAATTAGAATGAAGATGATGGTTGTTTGGTTGCTTTAATTTCTCATCTCCCTTAGATATTTGAAAGGGAACATGATCCCACTTTTCTCTCATGTTGAGTTGTCTTCTCATTGATGTAGAATATCCCATGAAGGTGCCAAATGTTCAAACCTATCACTTTAACATTAGACCATAATATAAATAATGCATAATTTAATTCAAAAATTCATCTAAAGCATGTCCCATAAACTCTGAGAACTAAAGCATTCATAAAAGTCAAACATTCATAACCCAATTGTTTCATATTTATCATAATATTTAGAGTTTTATGTAGGATTTAGTCTCTTGGGGCACACAATAAAACACATAAGTTGTTGTATAGGCCTTGACATCCTACTATCTAGTGGCCCATACATTACTATTGGGAACGTATGAGGCAATGCATTTAGAATTGTCTTTTGTGCCAACAAGAAAAGGTAAACACTAGAATGTAGGAAGGTCCACTCCAACCTTTACCATTTCCAAAGAAACCTTGGACAAGTGTCTCTATGGAATTTATCACTAAACTACCTATTTTGCAAGGTTATAATGGGATATTAGTTATGGTGGAGTGGTTTTCTAGGTATGCAAACTTCATTCCAATGAAGTTTCCTTATGTGGCAATATTGGATGGAGTTGTTCATACTTTTTGGAACCAAGCTATTGATGAGTTCAATTTATCATCCACAGACCTATGGGAAGACATAATGTATCAATGGCCTTTTAGGGGATTTCTCAAGTTTTTTTTTTTGTTTGTTGAAATCAATTAAACTAGCCATATTTGTTGCATGTAACCCAATTTAGTCACAACATGTAGAAGAGATCAACTTCTGGGTATAGTTTATTTAAGTTGGCTAACACGCAACACTTTTTGGCACCCCATACGACGTTGCAAGGCTGATATGGGCATAACCCATTAGACTGGGGGTTCATTAAAGGATGGTAGGATGGAGTGGAATTGACACACATTCAGATGATGAAGGAATTTGAGAGGATGAAGCAACATACAAATAATGGTAGAAGAGAAATAAATTTTCATGTTGGCGACAAAGTCCTACTCAAGTTGGGTAAAGAGTAATTAAATCCATTATTTGGCATGTTTGGTGCATTCTTGTGGTGGTTTGAAGGGATGTTTGAGGTGCTTGAGAAGAATGGGGATTCTATGTACAAGTTGGAGCTACCAGAGAACATGAGATCTCACCATCAGTTTTCCATGTCAGTCATTTGAAGCCTTGTAGGATTGATGAATTTGATGCTAGTAGGGCAGACCCATCCAAAACTCTTGTGTTAAACACAAACAAAACATAACCGGAAGTGGAAAAGATATTCGCATACATGAACACCTATTTTGAACATAGTTATTGACTTGATGAGAATTGTGACCTCAAAAAGAGAACTCTATCCCTAAAAACACATATTTTTGGGTAAAAAACACTAAATCAACACCCAAATAAAAAAGTGGTGCTACCGTAATCACCTTTTTTGAGGTTAATTTTTTTTTTCCACTATGGTCTTAAGTCCCTGTAAAGTCGTAAAAAAAAAATCTAAAATAAACTCTCGAATTGAAAGGTGGTGCTCCGAAAATCAACCTCATTTTTTAAATTTTTGGGTCAAAATTACAACTTGTTTGAAATTGTGGCCTTGACAACTAGTATCCTTGCAAATAAAAACCTTAAAATCAACCCCCAAATTGAAAAACGGTGCTACCAATAATACCCCCATTTTTTTTTT
>SNQJ01S0108175.1:35499-45670 GCA_010110895.2 Picea sitchensis
TTCAAATTAGTTTTGTTTGATGTTAAATGGTATAGGTTATGAATGCATGAACATGATGAGGAAAGAACCGTTATTCAACATGCCAACAGATTTCTGATGATCAAAACAATAGTTTTTGAAAAAGCAAATGTCCGCTATGTTTTTCCAAGTCAATGTGAACAAGTCTTTTACTCAAAGGTTCCAGGTAAGAGGGATTGGTCATTTGTTGTTATATATAATCCAAGAGAAAGGCTAGTAAAGTATACTGTAGATGAAGAATATGATATTGAAGAAGAAGATGATGTAGATCTAGAGAAGGAAGAATATGGGTTGACAGATGAAGAAGATGAAGAAGATGAACTAGGCATAGGAGACAATGCACTAGTTCTTGATGATGATATCGATGAAGATATGCTCGAAAATGACATTGATGATGATGATATCATCAATCCTTTCAACATCGTTTCTGAACTGGATGCTGATAAAAATGTCGAGTTGGATGATCAAGAAGAAGATACTGAAGAAGGATGATACAAATGTTGCGTTGGTCGATGAGGTACATAACTAGATATTTTAATTTGTATGAATTATTCTCTTTAAATATTTTTTATGTGGGTTAATTACATGTTTTTAAGTTTTATTTCATTTTTATACATGATGACTATGTTGCTTTTGTTTATTTTCTATTTTATAGATTGGGTATTGGGGAATTGAGAGCGATGTGAAGGGGGGGAGGGGCCATTAGAGCTTCCACCTTCACGTGGTTGGCCTTGTTTAGTAGAGACTAAATTATTCTCGAAACCAAGAGAAGTTCATTCATTCATATTTATACTCAAAATCACTCACATACCCAATCTATATATCGTCTCATGTCATCCTCATTTCGTTTTAATTTTCTTGGTCGAATTTTAAAGGAAACAACTATTAAAAGACATTGTACTAGGGCTAGAGTACATGATGGGCAACAATGACCTGTGAATGGGGACAACGTTGAATTTTTTCCAAAATGTTTCTGTATGCACTGAACTTTGAAACAGATAGTCTGTTCACATGAATTGACGATATGGGAGGGTTTCCAGACTCAAATACCACTCACACACCCACTCTTTATATTCATCGTTTGTTTCATTCAAAACCAACAACATGCCAATTAGGCCCATGATTTTGGTCATGGTGAGAACAAGGAGATATATGAGATTCATATTTAAATAATGATTTCATACTAATATTATTTATGGAGCAAAATAATACTTAGATGAGAGAAAAAAACAAAGACATAAAATAACTTGAAGCTTATGCGATTACTCAAGTACTTATTTATCAACGTTATTTCATTCCCTTGTAGTACTAGTAGATGAGGGGACATGCATCTCGGTCGTATTTTAAAGGAAACAAATAAAAGACATTGTACTAGGGATAGATCAGTACATGATGGGAAACAATAACCTATGAATGGGGCCAACGTTGAAATTATTTCAAAATGTTTTTTGGACGCACTGAAATTTGACATGGATAGACTGTTTGCATTGCCTTGACGATATGGAAGGGTTTCCAGACTCAAATATCACTCACACACCCACTCTATATATCAATGCATCTCGTCCTCATTTCATTTTAATTTTCTTGGTCAAATTTTAAAGGAAACAACTATTAAAAGACATTGTACTAGGGCTAGAGTACATGATGGGAAACAATGACCTGTGAATGGGGCCAACGTTGAAATGTTTTCAAAATGTTTCTGTATGCACTGAAATTTGACATGGACAGTCTATTCACATGCCTTGACGATATGGGAGGGTTTCTAGACTCAAATATCACTCACACACCCACTCTTTATATTCATCATCTATTTCGTTCAAAACCAACATCATGCCAATTAGGCCCATGATTTTGGTTGTGGCGAGAAGAAGGATATATATGAGATTTCGTATTTAAATAATGATTTTGTACTAATATTATTTATGGATCAAGTCGGTGCATGAAATTTGTGGTGGGTGAATTGGAAGTTCCATGACGTTTCAAGAGAGTTCCAACAAAGATTCTACATATGAAAACGACGAATGATGACAATGAGACATCCATTATGAAAGTTAATGAAAACATGGATGATCTCAAATATTATGTGGGGACATCAGACATCCTTGAGTCTTGAAACCCTCACATATCATCAAGGCATGTTTCTAGTCTAACCATGTCGAATTTCGACGCATACATGCACAGTTTGAAGAAATTTCAACATTGGCCCCATTCACTGCTCACTGTGCGAGGTCGATGCAAGATGAAATTGATGATGTGTGTATTGGAAGTGCCATGAAATTTCAAGAAAGTTCCGACAAATATTATATAGATGGAAATAATGAATGATGACAATGATACATCCATTATATTGAACGTTGATGCAAACATGGACAATCTCAAATATTATGCGGGGACATCAAACATCCTTAAGTCTTGAAACCGTCCCATACCATCAAGGCAACTATCTAGTCTAACCATGTCAAATTTCAATGCATACGAGAACAAATTGAAAAAATTTCAACGTTGGCCCCATTCACTGCTCAATGTGTGGGTTCGATGGAAGAAATTTGTGATGGGTGTATTGGAAATTCCATGCCAAATTTCAAGATAGTTCTGACAACGATTCTATAGAAGGGAATGATGAATGATGACAATGAGATTTGCATGATGAACGTTGATGCAAATGTGGATGATGTCAAATATTATGTGGGGACATCATACATCATTGAGTCTTGAAACCCTCCCATACCGTCAAGGCATGTGTCTAGTCTAACCGGGTCAAATTTCGATGCATACATGCACATATTGAAGAAATTTCAACGTTGGCCCCATTCACTGCTCACTATGCGGGGTCGGTGCATTACATTTGTGGTGGGTGAATTGAAGCTTCTACGACATCAACTCGACTTGGTAATTCAATACTCAAACAAAGTGGTTAAATCCAATTTAACCAAGAGAATAAAAAATAGAGCCACTTGATTTAATGAAGTCAATTTATTGATGGTTCATCCATTGGGGTTGCAAGCTAGGAATCAAACCTACTAGAAATTGGCATTGGCAAGAGGAATGACATTATGATTATGTTCAAAATTATCCAGTTTGTGTTGCTAGTGTTACCCCTCATTTTACATGAGGCCTACACTAGTATTTTTTCACTACTCTTGTGATGTTCATCACAAAGGTAGGTTTACAAGTTGATATTTGGATGGCCTAGGGGTTGTGATTGCATTTGATGAGACTATTAGTAATGTAGTCATGGATGGCTAGATGATGTTGATTCTCTAGTTGTCTTGGTAATTGATTTCCTTTCATACTAGTAGACTTGGTTGTGGAGTCCCTTATATGATCATTATTGGATGGTTGATGATACATGTTGATGTATGACTCCCTTGATGGAACACTACTCTAGAAATTTTTGGCTAAGATAATATTGTATTGGCATCTTTGTTTGCTTGGAATTCTCCCCTTGATATCACTTCATTTCACATTCATTTAGGTTGATATGGTCTAGCATCGTGTGATGTTCATGAGGTGAATTCCATTTCTCATGTTGAGGATTCATACACATATTATGGTTTTTTATGACATGTATTACACCCTCATGTTGAGTGTTTCCCTCGTCTACATATTTTTATTCCCTATTACTTGGGGGAGGATCCTGCCATGGAATGCCCTAGACTGGTGGGATGATTTCACACTTGTTTAGGTTTTATTTGTATATTACTCATCATCCCATGTGGAGCACTCACCCTCCTTGCATAAATGTTAAGGGATGGTCTTATTTACATGTTAAGGGGTGGTCTTATTTATTGATTGATGAGGGGCCACTCCTTTCTTTATGGATTTAGTTTATCATTGAAGGCATTTAACATATGTTCTTCTTATATAATTTTATGCCTTATTTCATGGATCCACTTGCTTGGAACTTGTTTTGAGGAAGACATCCACCATTTGAGGCCATTCTGCACTTTTCCATGCTTTGTTTGACGTGATGTTTCTCTTGAAGGTCTCACACTTTCTATCATTGGAGGTTTTAATTAATTCAAACTTCTACTTTGTGGAGATGTCCACCTTTTGATGTTACATTTCATACATTTTATTTCTTGTTGATGGGACATCTCACATTGGGATCAGGAGGTTTCATGGTTTTATGTCCTAGATCATGAAGGAATATGCCCACTTATGTATGTTTCTTGCACTTATGTTTATGCTTACTATTGAGGACACCCAAATTTCTTGGAGCCTTATTTCACTTGCCAACTCGCCTTGCGTTGAGTTTGGGTGCCCTGCCTTCGGCTCGTCTTCTTGCCTGATGCTCCCTTGTGTGGCCATTTTCATGCCTTTCATGTGGGTGGGTGCACCTCTTGCCTATTTAACCAAGAGAATAAAAAATAGAGCCACTTGAGTTAATGAAATCAATTTATTGATGGTTCATCCATTGGGGTTGCAAGCTAGGAATCAAAACTACTAGAAATTGGCATTGGCAAGAGGAATGAAATTATGATTATGTTCAAAATTATCCAGTTTGTGTTGCTAGTGTTACCCCTCTTTTTACATGGGGCCTACACTAGTATTTTTCATTACTCTTGTGATTTTCATCACAAAGGTAGGTTTACAAGTTGATATTTGGATGGCCTAGGGGTTGTGATTGCATTTGATGAGACTATTAGTGATGTAGTCATGGATGGCTAGATGATGTTGATGCTCTAGTTGTCTCGGTAATTCGTTTTCTTTCATACTAGTAGACTTGGTTGTGGATTCCCTTATATGATCATTATTGGATGGTTGATGATACATATTGATGTATGACTCCCTTGATGGAACACTACCCTAACAATTTTTGTCTAAGCTAATATTGTATTGACATATTTGTTTTCTTGGAATTCTCCCCTTGATATCACTTGATATCACTTGATATCACTTTCATTTAGGTTGATATGGTCTAACATGGCGTGATGTTCACGAGGTGAATTACCTTGCTCACGTTGAGGATTCATACACATATTATGGTTTTTTATGACATGTATTACACCCTCATGTCGAACGTTTCCCTCTTCTACATATTTTTATTCCCATTACTTGGTGGAGGAGACTGCCATGAAATTCCCTAGCCTCGTGGGATGATTTCACACCTTTTTAGGTTTTATTTGGATATTACTCATCATCCCATGTGGAGCACTCACCCTCCTTACATACATGTTAAGGGATGGTCTTATTTACATGTTAATGGATGGTATTATTTATTGATTGGTGAGGGGCCAACCCTTTCTTTATGGATTTAGTTTATCATTGAAGGCATTTCACATGTGTTCTTCATATATAATTTGATGCCTTATTTCATGGATCCACTTGCTTGAAACTTGTTTTGAGGAAGACATCCACCATTTGAGGCCATTCTGCACTTTTCCATGCTTTTTTTGACATGATGTTTCTATTGAAGGTCTCACACTTTCTATCATTGGAGGTTTGACTTAATTCAAACTTCTAGTTTGTGGAGATGTCCACCTTTGGATGTTACATTTCATACCTTTTATTTTTTGTTGATGGGACATATCACATTGGGATCAAGAGGTTTAATGGTTTTATGTCCTAGATCATGAAGGAAGATTCCCACTTATGGATGTTGCTTGCACTTATGTTTATGATTATTATTGAGGACACCCACCTTTCTTGGAACCTTATTACACTTTCCAACTCACCTTGCATTGCGTTTGGGCACCCTGCCTTCAGATTGTCTTCTTTCCTAGTGCTCCCTTGTGTGGCCATTTTAGTGCCTTTCATGTGGGTGGGAGCACCTCTTTCCAACTCACCTTGCGTTTCGTTTGGGCGCTCTGCCTCATTTTTGTTATGATTCCTCTTGTGGGTGCCCCTCTTACCAACTCACCTTACTTTGCCTATGGGAACCCTGCTTTGTTTTCGTTATGATTCCTCATGTGGACTCCCCTCTTTCCAACTCGCCTTGCATTGCGTTTGGTCACCCTACCTCCTTTTCGTTATGATTCCTCATGTGGGCTCCCCTCTTGCAAAATCACCTTGCGTTGCATTTGGGTGCCCAACCTTGCCCAGGCCATCTTGAAAAAGTTAAGTTGAAGCCAAAATTTCTCCTTATCCGACATCCGACTTGTCCTCTTTACTAGTGCTCCCTTGTGTGGCCTTTTTCGTGCCTTTCATGTGGGTGGGCACACCTCTTTCCAACTCTCCTTGCATTGTGTTTGGGCGCTCTGCCTCGTTTTTGTTACGTTTCCTCTTGTGGGCGCCTCTCTTGCCAACTCACCTTGCCTTGCCTTTGGGCACCCTGACTTTTTTTCATTACGATTCCTCATGTAGGCACCCCTCTTGCAAACTCACCTTGCATTGCATTTGGGCGCCCAACATTTCCCAAGTCATCTTGAAAAAGTTAAGTCGAAGCCAAAATTGCTACTTATCCAACATCCAACTCGTCTTCTTGCCTAGTGCTCCCTTGTGTGGTTGTTTTTGTGCCTTTCATGTGGGTGGGCACAACTCTTTCCAACTCACCTTGCATTGCGTTTGGGCGCTTTGCCTCATTTTTTTTACGATTCCCCTTGTGGGCGCCCCTCTTGCCAACTCGCCTTGCCTTGCCTATGGGCAGCCTGCCTTGTTTTCATTATGATTCCTCATGTGGACGCCCCTCTTTCCAACTCGCACGCCCCTCTTTCCAACTCACCTTGCGTTGCATTTGGCCACCCTACCTCATTTTTCGTTACGATTCCTCATGTGGGCTTACATAGAATTCACCTATAATGCGAGACACAAAATTTCCACAGAGAGAAAATACCTATATATATATATATAATAAAACAATAAAACAAAAAAAAACAAAAAAAACAAAACTAACAACAAAACAATAGAAACAAAATATGAATGCCCGTGCTCATTCATGAGATAGAGTAGTGCACGCGCCCATTCATGAGGGAGGAGATAACCTTGTGGTGCAAAACCCCCGAAACGAGGCCTCCATTCAAGCCCAATGAGAGGGAGGAGAGAACCCCGAAACTAGGTCGCCATTCGAGCCCAGCGAGAGGGAGGAGAGAACCCCCGCACAATGTAGATAAGGAGGCCCTACACCACAACGAATTTTGACAGTCCAAACCAACACTCTTGATCAATTGACGCTGAGACTAAGGGAGAGGGCGAGGATGGTGAGTACCTCTTCACACTTGAATTTAAATTTCTAATTCGAGAATAGTCTTTTTTTTTTTTTTACAAGTTTGCTTTAGTTCCATTTTTGTGTTGGAAGGAGATGGAAATATCCCCTTCTTTTCCCCTGCCCATACTTGTCTCAAACCCTAGTATTCTCCCTCGCCAAGAAACAAGATCTATCACTAGTCCATGTCTCTAAGGTCTCTTGTGTATTGTCTGCAGCGAATGCCATACCATGGGCATATATTTTGGGAGTTCTCGATCGTACAGTTGGAGAGGATTTCCAATAGGTTGGATGTGATGGCCTTCCAAAAATACAAAAGAGCATCGGGGTCCCTTTTATTGTGGCCATCCATTGATGGGAACATGGATTCAACTTCCTCCACCATGCCTTCAAAATTAGAATAAGTATGGGAATACAGTTTCCTCATAGAGGTTGTTGCAGGTAGAGAGGTGACCATGCACATAAGCAATGATATCAGAAGAAAAATATCCATTTCTCCCTCTCTCATACAACGTTTTTCAAAGCACTCTAAGATTTTTGTTCTTAGATACACGTATTTCAAAGACTTCTGAGATGTGTGTTCTTAGTTACCCCCCACACATTTATATATGTCAGTTTTTTTATTTGAAAGTTTTATGAGAAACAACATTTAAAATCAAGGTCTAGTCCTCTATGTGAAGTGGATCATCCAAGAAGCTTGAGAAACATTTGTATAGTCTAAATACTTTTAATACAAACACTTAATATGATTATAATATACATTGATTGGGACATTTCTCAATAATGAGGAAATTATGTATTGAGGGTTAGTTTTTGGGGATAAGGTTTCAAATATTTTATAGGGATCTCATCGGGCTTAAACTCTTGTAGTGTTTCCTTTCCTCTTAACATGGAATGATTATAACTAGAGCACAAGGGAAATGATTAAATCATGTCAATTATCTCATCCATTTGATTATTCCTTTTCATGACCTAAAGTGGTTGTGGATGTAATCAAGATGTCATCAAGATACATGGTTAGTTTCCATTAACCTCACATGGTGATTGTCATGCCTTTGATATCTGTAGCACCACCACTACAGTTTGCAACATTTTACTTGCATGGAACTGTCTTAACGTACATGGTGCATTTTTTTAACATGCACTCTAGGTACTAGTTGATATAATATAAGAGAGCATCAATACATAAGTATACTCAAGAACAAGTGCAACACACTGAGACATATAAGAGTTGTTGTCATTGATATCATTTCTTATATGCCAAGGTATGAAACCTTGGATCCTATGTCATTACTATAACTTTAAATAAGGCAGTCATAGGCACAATAAGGCCTTAGAGTTTGAAATTTGTGGGGAGAGTTTGATTCTTTTGCATGTAGTTTGCTGAATTTTTGATACTGCACAAAGAAGAAGTACAAGAAAGTCCTTGAGAATTGCCTCACAATAATACCAGTCTCATTGAATTAAACTCCACAACTTTTTGGTAGCTTCAATGAATTGGTTAGCTTAGATATGACTAGTCGAAGTGCACTAGGAATTATCCTAGGATGTGGAGTAGGCACTCATCTTTATCCACTAACTAAAACTAGAGAACACATTTATTGTTCTTTTCAATGTTTGACACAAACACATTTATTCACAACATGTCGGTTCATAATTAAAAAAACCCCTTTATGAATGAATTACGTGATAAAATATTGGTCAAAAAGGTGAAGCCCCCATGATCCTTATTAGTATTTAAGATGTGTATGGTGGTCTCTATAATCATAAAAGTTTACTATGTTAGAAATTATGACATTTGATTCAATGTTGTATAGGTGTACTAAGTGAACTATGACATTTGCATGGTATTTTTAAAAATTGGGTCATTTTGCTTCCATTTGTCTGTATAATCAGCTCATACTTTTTTTCATTAGTAGTGCACACACAATAATCAATCAAGAAATTATTTCTTTGCTTGAAACTTCTTGCTCCTTCCCATAGATAGTTTTCATCGAAGTTAAAATTCTTGCATTTCATTTTCCTCTTGCATGGTTTAAAGAGTCTAGTCGAAATGCCATCAGTTTCAAAACCACTCCTTTGAGTAACAACAACCTAAAATCAAGCGCTAATTAAAATTTATCTAGCAACTTTTCTAGGGATCTTCAAACCCATCTTAGCGTAGTTGTAGAGCTTTGGAATAGGATTGTGAAAATAAATTTCCAAAGATGCTAAACAAACATAAATCTTTGAGTTAGGGAGTGAAATCTAGTTGCTATATCACTGACTTTGGGAAGCCCTTCTAACATAAGGGTCAAGCATGAGGTCGCATTGGGGCCAATAGAGTAATCAACCCGGCTTTGTTGGTCTTGGTGTCGACTGTCCCCCATATGATTTGGTATAGTAGGTGGTACCATAGAGGCCATAATCTTTTAGACTTCCTACCCAAGGTGACAACACAGGGAAGGTGGTATTGTACCTGGGATCGACATTGGCTAGACTTACTCAGGCTCCTTGGAGGGTTTCCCACTAGTCGGTGAGGTAACTTGCACCAGGGAATTAGTTCATTAAGCATGTTGTCAACATAACTTTCCCACCCGCCGAAACTTAGCCCCTTCGCGAATTGATCCTGCGATGTTGGATTCCATCACCAACTAACGCTTCTTTGTGAGAAGGTTTGTTTGCATACTTGAATCCTATATTAATTAGAGTGTGCTAGATAATACAAGTGTGAAAGAGTAACACTATGGTAATCATTATGAGCTTACTATGATACCAATAAGATACTAGTAATGAAGTAGAACCATTGTACTAATTAGTGTTATAGATTGACAGGACAATGCTTATGCATATTCAATTTCATAGACTAAGTTAGTGGAGTGATGTTAGTTCTCTTTTTGTTTTTTCTATCTTAAATGTAGGGATTAATTATTCCCACTTGGTTTGGGACATTTGTAACATTGTATCCCCTAAATCTCTTGTGGTCCTTTAATATTGAACTATGGCATCCTGTTGCATTTCCTTTAAAAC
>SNQJ01S0108176.1:4208-20397 GCA_010110895.2 Picea sitchensis
AGTTATCCTCCATGTGTTGGCTATGATGTATTGTATGTCACTGAGGTACTGAGCAAAAGTGTTGGAATTTCCTCTTCTTCTCTTGGAATCCGAAGTGCTTCTAATCGACGTGTATCATTCTATGTGAAAACATCCTACCCTGTCAAAAAAATATGAGTAGGGAGGCTCTTTCCAGCCAATTAGTGTTATTAAAATCATTAGTCAGGAGTAAAGGAACTATGTTCCCAAGTCCTGCGCATCCTTGCAATATTCTAGGAATAGATTTAGTAAATATAGGGCCCAAATGAGTGTGGTGCCATTTGTGCACTATGCTACTACTGTGACAACCCCTATAGGGACCTCCTCCTTGTGTCATTTGCGAAGTAGCTTGCATGCCATCAATTTTGTTTCCATCCTGGTGGCTGCGTCACTGATCCATTTTATAATTATTTCGGGCAAGCCTCTTTTCGTCCCATATTTTTTCTCCATCTCTTTCGTGAGAGCCATTTCTTTGGTTTTATCATCCATGTATTACGCAGGCTTCTCGCTATTTGATGGTAGACCTATGATGAATGAAATTATCCCTACCTCAATTGAGACAAGTTATTATAACCACAAAAATACTCCATGGAGGACCACCAACAACTGCTTGATGCAGTTGTTCACATCTTTCCCCCATCCGAAGTGAGGAATCTCCAATAAATTTAGAATCCCTCTATTTTCCAAGCCTACGGCCCATTTCTTTGGTTGCAGTATTGGATCTCCTAATGGCCCTGTTCCCAGGCTCTCCATATACACCTGTTGTGAAAATTCTTGGAATTTACTGGTGTCAGACACATCGTGGTCTGGATATCTTAGCCTTTCGATACAACCCAGTAGATTTAGCATGGTATTCACCCCCTCTGGAATGCATGGTAAGACGATTGATGATCCAGGTGGATATTGGTGGCCACCCACCTATTCCAACTGACTCCTCTTAACAGTTCTTAGTTCAACATGTTCTTATGTACTTCTTTTAAATTGTGGGTTCTACAGTTCCAAGGTTTTCTAAAGCCCTACACATATTCCAGGTGGATACTGGTGGCCTCCCACCTAATCCAACTGGCTTATTTTGTATGTTTTCATGTCAGTGCACCTTTATGTACTTCCAGAGCCGTTTTGGGGCACTAAACAATGTTTTTTTGGATTTCCATAGTTAAACTATAGATAGAGTTAGAGTTTGATAGAAAAATGCATAGTTCTCGAAAATACCTTTCCAACGGGATATCTCGCGAATAAAATAGAGGTCGTATGAAAAATTTACGACCTCGGGAAGTTGAGGTACCAACTTACCCATAGGGGCCCACATAAATTTCGGTGTTTCATCTCCTAAGGTTAGGTTTCTAGATTTATAGGGTTTTTGCATTCATGAGTAATGTTAAAAATGCCTCTGGAGCCTCATTGTAATCATTCTCCTTAGATGGATGCATGTAGAAGCCACATCTCTTCTCAAGGATAGCTACCACCATTCGAGCAAGTTGTTTTCAGTTCTGCAGTTTTACAGTTTCAGCCTATTTTATTTATTCAATCGATGATATTGTTCACTGGATATTTGTGTTGTTCTCCATATCTTTTTGTTTATTTTATTCAAGATATTAATGAGTTCATTCCACTTATAAATCTGGATCAGTGGTATCAGAGCAACCTGCTCTTCATTTATTTTCTTCGTGCATGTTCTCGACAAGATCTGGGTACAAGAAGTTAGGACTCGAGCCAGTCGAGCATTTGCAAGATCGTCTGCGCCGAGCCCGACAACAACCCATGGGGGATGAAAAGAAATATGATGGACCAGGATATCCTTTTAAAATGTTTCTCTAGGAAGCCCTTGTGCTACAAAGGAATGAAATGATGGACAACTTCGTACAGATCCTTCAACGACTACCCATAGGAGAAGCATCTTCATCAAGAGGCCATGCAACCCCCTTCAAGGTACAAGTAATTTTTGATATTCCATTATTTGAAGGACTGATAGATGTGGATGTTGTAGATAAATGGTTGAATCTGCTCGAAGAGTATTTTTCAGTCCACAATTTTTCCGATAGGAAAAATATTACTTTTGTACCCCTCAAGGTCGTCCCCCATGTTAAGTACTGGTCGGATACTTACTTTGAGCAAAGGGCCATAGAGAAATATGTAATATTTACGGTCTCCTCCACATGGGATTCCTTCTGGGATGCCATTAAAGAACAATACTACCATGTTGGAAGCTACAAGGACTAGTACACCAGATGGACCACCCTACGTCAGGAAAGGGATAAGATAGTACCAAATTTCAGCAATATTTTCCATACCCTGCACACCAAATTGTGTATAAAAGACTCTTTGTGGAATCTAGTACTCAAATACCGCGGTTGTTTGCATAGATACATTCAAATAGAAATGGATTTTTTGGACATCACCTCAATAGGTACGACTTATAGATATGCTGCCAAGATCGAGATGAAATTTAAGCAAAAGAGGAGAGAGTTCGGATCTGCAAACTCCTCATAGCCGAAGCAAGGAAACGGTGGCCTCAACCCAAAAAACAAGTGACAAAGAAAATATGGCCACTCTCAGAACAACCATTCCAAGCCACAACACAAGAAGGGTAATGAGAATTCAAAGAAGGACATGGGAAAATGGTGTGAATACCATAAAATCCCTTGGCACAACACCGAAGAATGTCACTCCAAGAAATCACTCGTGATCGAGCTAAAAGCTTCTGAGTTAGAGGCCTTCTTACTCTGAATCAAATCCAGAAGGAGGGAATCATATTATCAATGTTGAACACATTGCCACTATCGCTACCACCAAATTCCAACCAAGCGAACCAGAAGAACCAGAGGAAGGGGAGTACCTTTTTCACTCACAGATGTGGGTAAAGGGGGATCTGATTCATTCCATTGTCGATAGAAGCAGTAAGAAGAAATTGATCTCAACAGAGGTCATCAATAAGTTGGACATGAATATGACACCACACCTGCAACCCTACACCATTGGCTGGCTTCGTCAAGGAAGGGATCTCCATGTCAGTCAAACCCCTTGTGCAATGTCTACTTTGGAGGTCCTCCAGAGCTACCCTTCCCAGAGAAAGGCTTTGTTAGCCGTCTTAGTATCTACTAAGACTTGTAATCTGGGTACGATCATGCTTGATATGACCGACTTAAAACCTCATCTCCCTTACCACGTGGTGTTTTAGATAGTAGTGGCTTACACCATGAAACATTTCACTCAGAACATTTTCTGCATGGTGGTTGATGAGGGTGCCTCGACATGCATGATGTCATTAGCATGTTGGAAGGCCATTGGCCAACCCGTTTTGTCTCTGTCACCAACTCTTCTTACCACTTTCGACGGTCGTTCATTTTGACCACATGGCATCATCCCCTCTTTCCCCGTGTAGTTAGGGGGAAAGACCGTGTGTGTTAAGGTTGAAATGGTCGATGCGTATCTCAACTACAATCTCTTATTAGGAAGGATTTGGACCTATGCTATGCAAGAAGTGGTCGCTACATTTTTCGAGGTCTTGTTTTTTCCACACAAGGGTCGGATCGTGACCATTGATCAGTTGTCTTTCTCCTATACTAACTCTTCATCGGGGGCATCCATGGTCCTGATGATTGATAACCCTCAACCCCACATCGTCAATATAGGGATTGGTTTGTGCCAACCTTTTATGGGTACTTTCGATTACCCACCTCCTTACGACGATGTTAAGTTCATATTAGACCAACCTAAGGTTGTGATTTTTCAAGTCTCATCGTTTCGTACAACCTACTTCAATGATCTGTGGACTCTTCCTTCCACATCAACCATGATGGAAGGGACAGGGAACCATGGTATGGCCATGCCCTTGTCCACGGCATAAGTTGCGTACTCAATTAGTCGACAAACAACAGGGAACAATTCGCGTATGTATGGACTTCCATGATTTTAACAAGGTCTACCCAAAGGATAACTTCCCCATGCCATTTATTTACCAGATAGTCGATGAATGTGCAGGTTGCGAGGCTTTTTCTTTCATGGATGGTTTTTCGGGATACAATCAAATACAGATCAAACCCGAATACCAACACAAAACCTCTTTCATTTGTCCATGGGGTACATTCTTTTATCTGAATATTCTTTTTGGTATAAAAAATGTTGGAGCTACCTGTTAACACTCGGAACTGAATTTGGGTTGCAGCAAATCAATCCCGAGGCAACCTCGAACCACTTTGGATTGGAAGTTTCCCTCCCCCAACTCGAGAGGGATCTCTCGAACAATGTCACAATATGATTTTTAGTAAGTGTGAAATGGTGGGAAGATTTATGGGTAAATGATGGTCTTGGATTTTTTAAGTTTGGGGGTTAAACCATGGAAATGGTCCATTGGGCATGGAGTCAAATGAAAACCTAAGAAAGGAGATAATAGTAGTGATCAAATAACTTGTAGAAAGTGAGGCAAAGTAACTCTATCTTTTAGCGATTTGATAATCATGATGCGGTAGCAGAAAAAGGAAAGGAAAGGTCGATGTAGCAGAGAATATATGCAGAATTCTGGAAGTGTAAACTGGTCTTACACCCGCTGATAGCTGGTGCAGAGGAAATACAGTAAACAATTACAGAAGACCAAAATTCATTCGCTATAGTAGTGGTCGTACTAAATTATAACGAAGCACATCAGTTAGGAAAATAACATGAAACGAACATACAGGAAAACAAACTTGTACATAGTCATGATGTAATAAGGAAGAAATAAACAATATGATAATGAAAACACATCAACTGTGGGTAAGGAGCATATAGAATGAGTTCCAAACAAATTTAACACAGCTGAAATAAGGAAGAACATACTGAAATAAATCAACCGTGATGAATCTCACAGTCACAAGTAAAAAATCTTCTGTATTATTTCATTCCTGGTTTACAAAATAACTCAGCATTACAAAGAACCCCTCTTCACAAGAGGTTTATTCCTCAGCTCCTCCCTATGCCCTTTTTTTTGTTACATACATCTTTCTTTTAAAAGAGAAAAAATATAAAATAAAACTCTTAGTGTTCCGGGAAATATGAATCGATTCGTCTTCATGGAAAAATGTGACTGCCAGGTGCTCTGCCGTTTGGGGGCACCTTTCCTTCGAATTCCCGGTGATGATTGTTCAGTGTCTCACATGAATCAATTTTCAATGAGTTATCATGAATTCTCTGAAGTTCTCCACTCTCAGTTCTAAATCCATAGTTCTTGGATGTAGGGAAGTCCATCCATAACTGCTGCTAAACCTCCTTTGTTTGGTCCCAGAGTCAATGCTCTAGCATACCTCTCAGGCGAATCTAAAGGAACTAATATGGATTTGGTTATATTGAACTGTTCTGGTAGATATTTTCTAACAAATGATCCTGTTTGATATCCTATTGGTGAATTACTTCTTATTAAACTATCAATTCCTTGAATTGTTGGTGAAAGTTGTTGCGCTGTGAGGGTTGATGATAGATTTGCAGTGTAACTTGACTTAATAATTAATACCACAAATAACCATATGATAAGCACTGCTCGTCCAAGCATGCTCCCAGTTTTCCCATGCTTAGAGAACATCGTAGAGAAAGCGAACCAGAGACCATTACGAACTTGTTTCTTTGGATGCCCTTGAAACTCTTTGTTACTTCTATGCTCCACAATCCATACAACAACTCCTATGATAAGCAAAAATGCACCAGTCGTACACCACATCTCTAATGTAAATGGACATAAGAAAGCCCATGCATTGGAATCTAGCTCTCTTACAAGAACCACCACAACTAGGCCTGATTCTACATAAGGCTGTGTGAAGTCCAAAATCTTCCATCGCAACATCTCCAATGAGTGGCAATGACTGCATCAAAGTTCTGTAAAGCGACCTGTCTTACGAKATCATCGTAATTGGGTGTATAATTCCCTGTTCCATAAGGTTTAAATGTGTATCGAACAATATAAGGAAGCAATTTCACTGCAGCAATAAACACATCAATACAAAATCCTTTCACCGCGCTACCATCCACTTTTACAAATACTTTGTAGCCTGTCTTTCTAGGCACACCAATTACAAGTTGTTTTTCATGGACCCAACCCCGTGGCATTGTTTTTCTTTCACCAGGCCATATAATATCAGACGTTTTTGGCTTTAAATGATATTGATCATCGCTAATGGCAGCTGTATTTTCTGGAGGGTTAATCGATAAGCCTGTTCGATTAGACCAGTAACCAATACTACAGAAGCGTGCACCAGCTACATTGATAATATCAAAAGTAGAGCCCATCAAATCTCCATTTTTGTCTAGCTGAACGGGACCTGAAGTGTCGTTGAAACTACCTTGTAGTATTATCTTTCGTAACTGTGCTCCGCCTGCTTTAGATTTTTGGCTTTTTTTTTTTTACACAACACATTAAAATGGTTCTTGATAGCATTGTCAGTCATGCAAGGGGAATCTCTCTGACTTATCAGTTTGTAGTTAATCCGTTAATGGCACTAGGCAAGTCACCAGCATATTTATCCACATGCATAAAAATATGACCGAGACTACCAGTCACCTGTGCTTCGACTTTGCGGTTCGCTATGCTGCCAATGAAATTCTTCTTCCTTATCTGCAAGAACCATAATCAATAGTCCGTGCGTGGCCAAATGAAATTGCAACATGTCCATAACAGTAGGTATCCTGTGTGCAATAGTAATTACAGTGCAATATACAAATTCCTTTCTAATTATTGTCTGGAGAATGGCATATGTATTATTGTTTGTTGATATTGTTGCTTCATCCAAAACAAAGATTTGACTTTTCCTTAGAAACGCACGTTCCAAACAAATAATTGTATTTTCCCAACACTCCAATTCTCTCCACCATCCCCCACTGGTGCATCTAGGCCATCCACCTATCTTCTAGAATGAGATATATATTTTTATTTTTATTTTCAATAGATGCACAAAATGCCATATTCCGCCTATCATTTTGGAAGCTTTCATTAAATTTCAAATTCAGTGCCTCCAATGAAATTCTTCCAGTGTGTTTGAGAAGTGGTAACCCAAATGACAACTTCAAATTTACCACTCACCTTCTTGAACTCGTTATGGATAAATTTGAGCAAGTAAGTTTTTCCAACTCTGCTTATACCATACATACGAACCACGCAATGAGGAGGATGGGTAGGTGATGTGTGCAATTTCATTTCATAAGATCCGATACGTCGCCCAATGAAATCATATTCTCCCAGTATTGGAAATAATTTGAATTTCATCCAGTCTCCCATAGTCGGACCCTTCATCTAGAACACCCCTTTCTGATTATTGCATCTGCATCTACCTGCCTTGCTAACCATACCTGCAAATACAATGTTGTGATCCACCGCTAGAAGATGGGTGTCCTCACCCTCGTATGAAGGCTGGTTGTCATGAGAGCATTGTTGGATTTTTCCTCTGTAGCTGCACATCAGTCGGTAACGAAAGCCTCCTACAGAATCTCTGGTTTCCCATCTCTGATCTGAATCAATTTCTCTGGAGCAAGGTGAAGAGTTCACAGAGTTTGGATACCCTGAATCCATCTCGTAAGGATTCGTGTCGATTCTTCTTACTTCACCTATTTAAATCTATCTATATATCTCAGAGCCGAGCCAATATCAAACACAGATAATTGTATAAACCATGTTGATGCCACTCACTCTTATAAAACCAATTTCAGCAGCGTGCAAGAGCTTAACGGATTGTCTTCCACCGCAAGCAATGGGAAATTCGATCAGTGCGACAGAGACATGTGAATGCTGCATTCATGGGCCTAATAACATGAAAGAGAATTCGAGCAGAGGCTACCTGTAGCCTGTCTTTATTTGTCTCTTTCAAAAGAATTTATTATTGTTTGTCTTCTGATGTAATTCTCTTCAATATAGAGGAATAATAAAACTTGATGTATCTTCCTCTCCTTTTCTGAACTTGTTCGTTGTTCTCTTCAAAATGCACTGGGATTTCACCATCATTTTCTTCAATTGATTCAGCCAGTTTGGATGAAAACAAGATAATCCCAAACCTCATAGGGACATGATTCTCAAACATATACATTATAGTATCAACAGCCTTTACCTCAGTTGCAGATGAAGGGTCAATGCCATAAACAGCATGGTAAATATTTTTACGAATATAATGGAACTGGCCAGGGAAGACTGGCATAAGAATCTCATTCAGATTGCTTCACCATATTCTATACATAGAGTCCTCCTCTAAATTGTTTAGATAGTGAACATGCATAGAACATAATTATAAACGAAAAGAACCTTGTTCTGAAAGTGCAGGTGTATATAATAGTGCCTTTATATCAAGGAATCCAATTGGTGCTTGGGATAAAAAACACTGAGTAGAGAAATTTCCAAAATCTGTTACAACACTACCTTTCAGTGGGCCATTTCTTTTTCTTTCCATGATCTGAAACATATAGTCGAGGCTTACCTTGATGATTTAGCATCAAGATCTCATAAGAGAACTGATCATCCCACACACCTTCGACTTATCTTTGAACAATGTCGCTACTACTAGATTCACTTGAATCCAAACAAATGAAGTTTTTGCGTGACGTCGGGTCATATGCTAGGCTTCATAGTTTCAACAACAGGGATCATGGTCGATCCTCTCAAAGTTGAGGCAATAGTTTAGTTTCCTCCCCCATGCACAATCCTTTAGCTTCAAAGTTTATATGGAAAAGAGAAATTTTTACGGTGTTTCATCACAAAATATGCCGAGATCACAAAGGGTTTTATGTGTTTACTAAAGAAGGATGTTCCTTTTCATTGGGATGAAGATGCTCAATGCTCTTTCGAAGCGTTGAAACATGCCCTCACGACTACCCCTCTGCTTCGGCCACCCAATCATAATAAGGATTTATTATTGTACATGGCTGCAACAGAGTCGACCATCGGTATGGTCTTGATTTAGAAGGATCATTTTCTCTCAGAATATGTGATTTATTACCTGAGTCGAGGCCTAGTCTGATCGGAACTCAATTATTCCCACATTGAAAAACTTGCGTTGGCAGCAGTTCATGTTGTCCAACGGTTCCGTCATTATACCTTGTTTTGCAAGACCACCATCATTGCCATTGTGAATCTGTTTCAGTACATGTTTACACGACGAGCAATTGGCGAAAAGTTCAGTATATGGATAGTTGTCCTTCAGGAATTTGACTTCTATTTTGTTTCGAAAATATCCAAAAAGTCGTTGGTCTTTGCAGAACTCATCTCGGATATTTTGGTCGAGTTAGGTGATGTTATGCCCAAAGAGTTTCCTATTAAAGGAGACATGTTTTTGATCACATCTTCAAACCCCTAGTATGGAGATGTACTTTTCGATCTCTAGACTTTGAAGTTCCCCACCTCTGCTTCTTGTGATGAGTGTCACCGTATACACCATCAGGCCAAGAACTATCTCATACCCGAGGACACTTTATATCATCGAGGTGTATATTTCATCCTTTGACGATGTCTCACTCATGAAGAAGTAGAAATTGTGCTTAACGATTACCACATTGGAGCATGTGGCAATCATTTGTATGGGTTGACAAAATCCCAAAAGATCCTACGAGCCAGTTACTTCTGGCTGACATTAATAAAAGATTGTGTTGAATCGGTCAAGAAGTGCCACCCATGTCAGATCTTCTCTCGAAAGATGAGGGCACACCCCATTCCCATGTTTCCCGTCATTACCGTTGGTCCCTTCACCAAGTGGGGGATCGATTACACTACATGCAACCCCCCTTTAGCAAGGGGGAACCATTATATCATCATAGCAGTAGAATACTTCACCAAGTGGGTCGAAGCTATTCCAACATTCAAAGATGACGAAGATATTGCAGCTCTCTTTTTGTTTAACCAGATTATAGCAAGTTTAGGCGTCCTGAGAGAGATTGTCACTGACCATGGCATTCACTTTTAGAACAAAATGATGTCTGAGTTAACATCAAATCTTGGGCTGGGGCAAGAATATTTTTCACCCTACTACCCACAAGCGAATGCTCAGGTGGAAGTTGTAAATAAATATCTTAAGACCATTCTACAGTGAACGATCAATTCGACCAAATCAAACTGGAATTTGATGTTATACATGGTATTATGGGCCTACCGAATGTCTGTTAAGACTGCAATCTATTTCTCACCTTTTCAACTCATTTACGAGATGGAAGTAGTCTTTCCCATAGAGTGCTAGATCGCGTCTCTAAAGTTGGCAGTACAATTATTTCCAGACACTTCACCACTTGAAGAGCATTTATTATACCTCAAGCAGCTCAATAAATATATAATAAATACACACACACACACACACACACACACATATATATATATATATCAATGTGTCAGAGTACATAGGTGGGCAGGAGCGCCTCAAAAAATATGTGTCCAGCAAAGAGTCACTGGGCTTATGCCCTAAAAAATATACAAAAAGGTGCCCTCGGCACATAAGTAGTCCATCCTAGCTAAGGATGGGGCTTGTTGGACCTACTGTAATGAATGAAGGTGTTGGAAAAACACTGAAAAAGATGGACCCAAGTCCATGGCACCCCAACTACATGAGGTTGCATTGATGGTGGGAGATCCTCAATCTCTTCCATAGGGACTGTGCAAGTAAGCATGGCGAGGTTACGCTCTACCCATATCAATACTCTCTCAACCTCTTCAGCTAGAGGTCCCACTATTGATGTTGGTCCATTGGTTGCAGTTGGTCCTGCCTTTGGTCGAGGTCACCACCTGGTCCTCATAAAATCTGTTGGACACACTGGTACCACATCTGTACATACACAGATACATATTTGTCAGATACTCTGGTACACATAAAAAAAAAATGATATATATAAAGAGAAATAAAAATTAAATAACTTTAAAAAACAAACTTACCCATCTCTCCTCGATCTTCTCTGGGAGGTAAAGGCATGTCAAGATCTCTAGAAAAATTGATCCCAACATAGGGGTAGTCCTCTATGGCCAGAATCTTTCGTGCCCACTAGGAAAAAAACTTTTCATCGAAGGCTTCGATAGTCCTCCCTCCCCCCTGTCGCAGAAATGACATTGCCCACCTACATAGCATTGGGAGAGAGGCCTCGTGCCCTCGTATCATCTCTCTAGGATTGAGACTAGGTACCCTCTCAAAGAAAAATGAACACAAAACCGTCCCAAAACTGAATTTTCTATGTCTCCGCATATGACACTCTGTTAGTTGCCTCTTCATTCAATCTAGTAAGGTGGTGCTCTAATAACAAATTTGTGCATTTAAGCACTGAACCATACAATTCATGTGTGCCCGAGAAGCCTGATGTATATTCATGGATCCAGTGATCCACCCAATGAGAAAAACTATCACTTTCAGTGATAGGTTTGAAATCTTGTTTATCGACACCTGAGTACCCACTTTGTCTGTGTCGGCTTCGCAATGGAGTCTAATCAACTCCCCTATGTTGTGAGGCCCAGATGGAAAAGTGAGAAAGTTGATTGGTTCCTCTCTCCTTGAGAGGCCAGTCAGAAAATAGATATATTTAGTCGTTGGAGTCAACGACTGTCCCTCAAGCATGAATGCCTCTATGTTAGGATGCCAATAATCTACCAAGGCATTCAGCAGCCTGGGTTGTGCCTGCATGAATGGACACTAGAATAATTTCAACAAACCACATTGAGCCAATGTGACGGTAGCATCAGGTTCGTCTCTAACCAAAAAATCAATGTCCTCATGCTCCCTCTCTCTCCAATGAACATACATCCTACATTTGACAAGTTCATGGGGGATTAACTCTTGCATGTTTTAATTTTTTCCACATGTCGGAGGGTATACACGGGTTGTAATATACACAGTCACGTATGCCCACATGCATTTTTTTTCTATGCACACAGGCATACATTGGTTGTCATAGGAAATCCCCCATATACGTAGGGACAACCTTTTTAAAAGCCAGCACCCCCCCCAAAAAAAGAAAAATTTAAATGCACAAAGGAAGAATTGAAATGCAGGAGGGGCTAGTATGTACTTACTTGGTCCAAGCAGAAGTTCGTTTCGTCCACTAAAGCTCCCATAATAAACTATTTTGAAAAAGCGGTGTTTTTGTCTTCTTAGTCAATTTCTCAATTAACAATGGTGATAATAAGCTGCCAACTTCTATTTATAGACTTTTTGGCCCCTTTTTGTCATTTTTTGGACCCCTTTGTCCTTTTTTCTAGCCTGAAAATCGTTTAGTATGGTTCAAGAGTTTCTTATGGAATGTTACGATAGGGTTACTTTGGGTATTAGGAAACTTTTTGGAGATTTGGGTCATTTTAAAGGTCCTTTGGTAAAAAGTCATTTTTCCAACTTGTTGCATCTAAGTTAGGATTCCACGTCCACTTTCTGTACCTCGTTGTCTTTGTTGCTTTGCCATAGGATCGAGCCCACCAAGTTGTGACATGAAACCATCATTGTTTCTTTAGAAGTGTCGTAATTTAGTGGTAGAGCCTCCCCCTTCATGGATTCCCTAGGTAGATCCTGGTTGCATTTTTTGGTGTCCATGCCGTCATTAATGACTATAGGCTCAGGAGTCCTTGTTAGTCTTATCTTGATTATGAGTTTGATCCTCATATTCTTGGTTCATCATCACTCTTGACCTCACCCTTGGGACTCCCAAATAGTGACGGGTCTTCTTTTAAGCCCTTTTCAGACCCTTTAAACATGAAAAGATTGTCGAGGGACTAAATTTATGAAAAAGGAACCCCCACAGAGTCCATAGTTAAGCTCTTTTCAGACTCCCTAAAATTGAAAATATGGTCGAGTGACCTTGTTTCTTCACACTCGTTAAAATGTTCCAGAAGAACATCCCATACAGAGTCCATAGTTAAGCTCTTTTCAGACTACTTAAAAGTGAAAAGATTGTTGAGTGATATTTTCTTTGTCACACTCGTTAAAATGGTTTTGAATGGACATATTTTCAGTGCTAGTTTACCCCTTTTTCGAACTGACTAGACTACCTTAGAAAAAGGTACCCCAGTGGAGTCTCCTTTTATGTTTTTTTAGACTCTCTAAAAATGAAAAACTGCCAAGATTACCTTCTCTAGGCTCGTTAAAAATTACATCGAAGGACGTTATCATTGTGTCTTGTTAATCATATTTTCATTCATGTGTCTTTGGCCTAATCTTGGCTCCATGTTTCCCTCAACTGAACCATCTGAAGCATGCCTTATATGTAATCCTTGTAGCACTTATCCTCTGCATCTTGACACCTTGACCCATGGAGGGATTTTCCCGAGCATCCTTTTCTTGCATATGTCTCCTTGCTCTCAGCATCAGTGTGTTCCTTGCACTTGGAAATAGTATGTTTGCGACACTCATTCCCCCTTTGTAACGTAGCATTATTTTATTCTTTTTCAAGCTTCCCAAAAAATTATTGAAAAAGACAAAAAGAAATCAAATATACCCCAAAAAGAGGAAGGGAAAAGTATTTTCGTTTTTGGTAGCACAATGAGTCTCCCTTGGAAGTTGTTCTCGCCGCATAGAGTTGTGTCCACCTCCATTTGGTTATTCTTCCAAACATATGGAGATTTTGTGTTTCCTCCTCCATCGTGAAATTATGTCAATACCATGTTGCCTGAGGATTATAATTTGTTGTGCTATTGTCCAAGGGAAATTTTTTACCAAGCTTGAGTCAGCCCCTCTGCATTTTGTCTCTTGACCTCATACCTGACCATCCCGAAAGCTCAATCAAGTCTTTGTTCGAAATCAATGAATCCCTTAGCCTAATCATCAAAGATCCTCTAGTTTGTTCTCGACGAGCCGTCGAATACCTCTGGGTAGTGAAGTCGTACACTCATATTACACTCTTACCCAAGTTGTGAAGATTTTGAAGTGTTTCTCGAGCTCTGAAGGCCTCATATATAGCCATTAGGGATCATTAGCTTCTTGAATATGGATACTATAAATGTATATATTTTTTATTTCAAGATGTAGATCTGTTGTGTATTTCTCGCGGCTACACTTTATATAGTTATATGACATGGATCTACAGTGTATTTGATTGGCAACCATGATGTTATTTCATTTTGAGCATGGGTATGACCACCTCGGTGAGACAATTGTTATTTTGTATATGGCACCTCCCGAACTCTGGTCCCTGGGCTCACCCACTTATAACAAATGAAGCGGGTGAGCCCATTAGGGGGCATTTGTTATAACCCTAATTTTCACCAGACATGCATACATGGCATCAGGCCATCTCACTTGCCACTTTTGCAAAGCCACCATTGAATAACTCTTATAAAAACCATCCTTTTAAATATGTATGCACCCTGCACCACTATTTCCCACGTATATACGTTATCTGACCCATTACAACCCGCGTATACTGACAAAAGCACAAAAAATATAAAGTTGCAGATGGAATACAGATTTCTGGGTAATTTCCTAAACCATTTGACCACCCATAGCCGGTCACTCAACTGGATAACTACCCTCTTTTAGCCTATAAAATAAGAGGTAGGTGTCCCATTTGAAACAAAAAGAAAAATAAGAGCAAAGAAACTCTACCCTTTTTTGTATTCCCCTTGCCCTAATCTTTTGCAACCATTTTGTGAGAACTGAAGAGGAGAAGCATATGTGGAAGCAATTGGTGCATAGTTGAAGAGGAGCCTAGGATCATATTCGAGGAGAATTAGTCGATATCACCATTGTAAGTGACTTTTGTGAGGTTAATAAAAAGAATTACTTTTCCCGTCCCTCCATACGAGGTGTTCAATATTCAGTTTTGATTTATATTTTATTAGAACATCTAACCCACTAATTTATATATAAGATGCATGTTTGTAGTTCTTTGTTTGTCTATTTGTGAATGAAGGATGTCTTTGGGAGGAGACTTGCAGTCGAGGAGAAACCGAACGCAAAAGTATCGACACCAAACACGAAGTTCAAGGTAGAGTTACCAGATCCTTTTATCCTTGTGTTTTATGCATGAATGTGGGGTCTATGCCGGGATAATAGTAAAAAGTATGAGACTTTAGACAGTTATTTCTGAATTCATTACAGAACCCTTAGTGCTATTCCATAGGGGGTTTTCCCACCCACATCACATGCATGCCCACATGTTGCAAACTTAGGATAGTGTTTTGAAACTTCTTTCTTAGTTTACATTACTAGGAGATTTTAAAAATCAAAGTAATGAGCTCATACATTCCCACATGCTTTCAATCTAGGATATTTTTTCAATATTTCTTAGTGTAAACAACATTAGGGAGTTTGAAGGATTGGTAAGGACCCATATGTCCACATGCTAGTTCTTTAGGGCTTTTAAAATTCCACAAGGTTGTACCAATGACACTTAGTAAGATAGGTAACAAAGATTGGTAATGACCACAGGAAGTACACATGTTGCAAATTCACACCTAAATTATTAAAATTTGGCACATTTTATCACTTTCTCACACACAAAGTCACTCCTCACTCACATAATTTCCATCTTGAATTGTGGAGGTTGAAGTAGGTTTTCTCCAAAGGAATTCTGAAACGTCCCACTATTTCTTGAAGAAATTATCCACACCCACTTAATTCAAATGAGATTGGTTCACACCCCCAATCTCTCAGCCCACCACATCTAAATATTTTCTAAAAAATCACTAATGTTTCCTCCACAGGAGGAGCCAAAATAATTTTTTTATTCTAGGTAGGATCTTGAGGGTAGGCATCCAAATAACCCCTGTTATCCAGTTCTCACATTTTCAAAAATTAGAAGTTGAAAAATAGGGAATTTTAAAATCCTCCAAGCCAAGTGTTCCTACACCATAAGGAAGGGAAATACCCATGAAGAGTTGAATTCCAAGGTCTAGTTGTTCTGTGTGTCCCCCCTTGAGTCACCGATCTCTTGGAAGGGATCCAACCCGAGATCCATTTTTGAGGCTGAAAATCTAAATGTCACACTTTGACCAAGGTACCTAGTGACGAAATTTAGGACATCTACCTAGGTGGAAATTGTGGGATGAAATTGCACATTGATCAGATTTTGTGTGGTATTGGGAAATATCGCCATCTCTTTCAGGATATGCACCCTCTACCCCTCATTATAACTGATTATTCCATCCTTCACTAGTTCCTCTTTTGGTGGCTTCAGGATCCACTGTTGAGTTCTCTTGGAAGGTTCAGTGGTAATTGAGAGGAAGGGCAATACATATTTTTAGGACACAAGTATTATTTATTCCCTGATG
>SNQJ01S0108176.1:29462-39563 GCA_010110895.2 Picea sitchensis
GTCTCAGCCTTGCGCTTAGCCTCACACTCTTCCCATCTCTTTTCTTCTCTGTGTGCCTCTTCTCTTCCTCTGAGATAGGAGGAAAAGGGGGGAAAATCAGGCCTATGCCTTCTTTCCTGATGCCTGTTGTAAGTGACATATTCGTCACCTACGTGTTCATGGCCCTTTTGGTCTTTTGTTGCACTCATTATATTTAGTCACAGGCTGGCAGGACTAAATATCTAATACCACTGTAATGTTCCCGACTTGGATAGTCTAGGAAACGCTGCTAATGTGTGTGTAGGATCAAAGGCTTACAACATATAAATGATCATACAAATAATAAACATGACAAAGGACTACAAATTTTGTATTATGATATCTCTGTGGATTACAAAATGGCTGAATGCATTTGAATAAATTGAAAATAATTGACTAGGTCAACAGACAAAGGATCTTAGCCAGAATATAAATAAGCAACTGTGGCTGAATAAAATAACAACACTCGACTAGATCAAAAGACAAAAGGATCTTAGCTGGAATACAAATAAGAAACTAAAAGATAATACTCGGAATATGGGATCACTTTAGAATCAATGAAGAATGATGGAAGACCTAGATGATCTTCCCAGTGACTAGGGTGTGTCTTTCAACACCGAAATCAGCGAATTGGTGTCTTCCTCCTAGAATACACTGAGCTATCACTCTTGAGATGCGCCTCTTCTCCTCAATGAAAATTCATAATATGCATAATGATGAATTAGGTCGCTGACCCTTCTTTTATAGCTTTCCAAAACCCTAAATCATGCTGAAACCCTAATTCAGTGTTGATTTCCAAAACCCTAAATCATGCTGAAACTCTAATTCTTTGTTGACTTCCAAAACCCTAAATCACTGCTGAAACCCTCATTCACTGTTGACTTCTATTTTTAGCTCATAATGACTTAAAAGTGATTTTAACCCTTTTTATCTCAATGTCACTTTCCGAATATAACACATGTGACTGGAGTGACCTCTAGTAACCATGTTTACCACTCTTTGGCCCTGGCTATAGTCTATCGAGGTGGTTTAGACCATTAAGCCTCCTCTTCTGGAGCTCCTATTTGGAAAGGGACATTACATTCAACCCTTCACGGGTGTCTCCCTGCCTTATGGTGTTAGGAACACTTGACTTGGAGGATTTAAAGTTCCCTATTTGACAACTTCTATTGTTTTGAAAATGTGAGAACTAGATAACAAGGAGTTATTTGGATTCCTATCCTCGAGATCCTACCTAGACTAAAAAATTCTTTTGGCACCTCCTGTGGAGGAAAAATTAGTGAGTTTTTTAGAAAATTTTAGATTTGTTTGTGTGAGAGATTGGTGGTGTGAACCAACCTTGTTGAAATTAAATGGGAGTGGATAGTTTTGTCAAGAAAAGGGGTGGGGTGTTTCAAAATCCCATTGGAGGAAACTTACTTTGACCTCCACAACTTATAGATAAAACTATGTGACTTCTATTTTTAGTGAAAGTGTGTCAAGTTTTAATAAATTAGGTGTCACCTTGCTGCATGTGAACTTCGCTTGGTCCTTACAAGTCTCTAATTACCTAATTAACTAAATGTTGTTGGTACAACCTTGCAAAATTTTAAAGTCCCTAGGAAACTAGCATGTGGACATGTGAGTCCTTTACTATTCCTTTAACTCCGTACTATGACTTAATCTAAGAAATCTTTGAAACTATCCTAGTTTGTTCACATGTGGGTATGTATGGGCCCATTACAAAACCTTTAAACTTACCTAGTGATTTAATCTAAGAAAGTAAATTTCAACACTATCCTATATTTGTAGCATGTGGGCATGTATGGGCCCGTTACAATCTTAATATGTGTTTTGAAAAATAAACTAAGAGGAGTCTCGAGGGGGTTGTTGTCCTCTCCTAAAGATTTTGTCTATTTAAAGGAGACAAAATTGTCCCACAACCTCTTTCTGATTCTCAAGGTCACTTTGAGGCGCGAGAGAAGACCATACTCAACGATTGTTATCCAATTTCTGGTCCCAATGCAAGTTTTATATGTGATGTAGAGTGATTCCAAATTAAACTTTAGTCAAAGTGGGCCATCCATGTGGCAAAGGACAAAAAGGAGGAAAAGTTATGATTTTACCCCTAAGTGCCTATGTATTTTGACTAATATCTTTATATGGATAGGGAATGTAAGTGTAGTGAAGATTACAACATGCATGGAATCAACTTTAAGAAGGCTATGGGCCTTCCACAGATCATAACAAGCTTACAATGTATATTATTTTGCACAGGTGCATGTGTCTCAGACTAGACAGAGGCACTTTGAGCACCAATGCACGATCTAAAAGAGGTTGATGGGCACAGGTGCATAGAAGGCGCTGAGTAATACAATGATTTTGGTGCACGTGCACATGATGCGTGACTGTGGGCCGATAAACCCGTGCACAGCTGTTACACGGCTGTGAAGAAAATTTAGGATGAAATTCCTTCAACTCAACTTTGAATTTGGCTTCCTGTAGGCCGGCTTGGGCCGGTTATGGTACCTGCAAGTTAAATAAACAAAAAGAAGAGCTAAAATAACCCAAATGGGGTAGGAAATTGATACCTTTCCCCAGTGGAGTCGCCAATCTATTGTGCCTCTTTTGTCACCCGAATGAGAAAAGCAGAGGTTCTTACAAGCTTAGTTGGGTTAGCTAAGAAAGAAAACACTAAAGGAAAGGGTTAGAAGAATAAAGCATAAAATACTAAGCTAAGAATTAAACTAGGAATGATAAAAACAATTAAAGTGTAGTGCATAAGGACATAAGAACATTAAACAAACAAGGCTCATGTCGCCAATGCAAAGGATTGTACTAGTGAGAAGAAGACACCAAAGAGAAAGGGGGACTTTAGGTCCCTTCTTCCTCCAAGGGAGGGCTCTTGGACCCCCAAGATTGAGCTCTTCTTACAACTTGAAAACTTGAAAGAAATGGTGAAATAATCCCAATATAATTCACTCAAGAGGTGATGTGAATAGATCAAATGGAATGGTGCTACTATGATCTTGATGAGAAAAGAGGATTCACCAAGAGAATAGCAACAACATAACCTTACAAATGCATTCCTTGAAGATGTAGTGCACCCATGGCCTCTTTTTATAGCACAACTTTGAGGTATTATGAAACCAACTTTTAGTGTGAACAAGGGGTTGTTTAGGGCATGTTTAGGTCTTTGACCAACCACCCAACCGGATTCACCCGAGATTTGGATGTCAAATCCACTTGGAAGCTGAACCAGAAGTGGATGGGAGGCCGACCAACATCATAAATGTGTCGTTCTCAGGTGTGCATGTATTTTATCATCCACAGTCGTGCATCGTGCGCATGTGCAATTTTCCTGCGTTTCTTGATGGCGCATGTGCGCACGCTCCCTTTATAGTCATAGCACATACTAATTTTATAACTAGTTGTATAGTTTTGGACCTTTTGGAAATGATTTTTTGGTAATTTTGGTCCATGGGTTAACTTAATAGTTGTTTGGAGATGCTGGATTCCTATAACCATTTGCAGACGAAATTTTAGTGATAACAAATGTGGGCCAAAATTCTCTTGCTCGAATGATCTTTTGGGCAGTGGAAATACCTGAGAGGTTACCACCGCAAGAGTTGCTATGGGAATCATTCAAGACTTTTTCTGCTTCGGCAATGGTCAGACATCGACGGAGTATGGTGTCAACCCCACAATGATACAAGACATCATCGATGAGGGGGTACCGAGGGGCCTGCTGGTGAATGTAGCGATGATCATCTCAAGAGAGATGAGACCCAAAATTATGTGTCTGAAAGTAGACGAGAAGTGCGTTGTACCAGGGGTCATCCGAGGGGATGAAGAAGAGGTGTTTTTTGGGAAAATCTATATTGACGGGTGAAGCTTGCGTGTCTGAGGGAAATGTTATAATGAGTTCGGTGAGGGTGAGGTATTTATTTATTTTTGGAGTTGAGAACTGTAGGTCGTATTCTTGAAGGATGATGATCAAGCAGGAAAATTTTCTATTAATCTGTCGTTGCCTAAGAAAGTACTGCATGAGGTTAGAATCTGATATGAATTTGGTAGTGCGAAGCAGGATATAGTGACGTAATTTCTGAACTACGAGGACAACTATGAGGGCTAGTTTCTCATCATCATTGTATTTTAGGGGTGGTCCTGGAATATTTTTACTGATGTAGTAAATGACATGCTCTCATCCATCATTCCCTATTTGGATGAGGAATCCTGCTACTGAGACAACTAAAGCTGATAAGTAGAGGATGTAATCATGATCATATATCAGAGGAATAATCAAAGGGGTGTTGGATAGTGTCTCTTTTAACTCATCAAAATTGATTTGGGCATGTTCATCCCATCGAAATGGGATATCGTGATGCAATAAGCGAAGGAAACTATGCACGCGAGTGGCATAATCTAGGACAAAGCGACATAAAAATTTGGCTTTGCCTTGTAGGCTCTGCAGTTGGTGCAAATTCCTAGGTGGTGGAATTTTTGTGATAGCTTGGACCTTGAGGGGGTCCACTATGATGTCGTGTTGGGAAACAATGAACCCAAGGAGGCATCTGGTGGTGATGCAAAACATGCACTTGAGAGGGTTCAAGTAGATATTATATTGGCAACATCATTGAAATAAAATACTTAATTTGTCTAAATGTTGATTTCATTTCTTGGATCGAGCAATGAGTTCGTCTAAGTAAGAAAGAATGATGCAAGAAATATCATGGAAAACATAATTCATGTTCTGTTGAAATTTCGCACCTGCGTTTTTTAGTCCAAAAAGCATGACATGATAAGAAAATGTACCCCATGGGGTAGTAAAAGTGGTTTTATACTGATCTGTTGGGTGGATTTGGATTTTATTGTAGTCGGAGACCCCATCCATGAAGGAAAAGGTCTTGTGGCCGACACAATCATCAATAATTTGGTTGATGAAAGGGGTTGGAAAGTTGTCTTTGGGACACACATGGTTGAGATCACGAAATTTAGTGTAGATGCAAATAGTGCCCTGTTTTTTGTTAACGGGAATGGGGTTGGAAACCCATGAGGTATACACAATGGGGTAAATGAAACCAACGATGTGTAACTTGTCGATTTCATATTTGATAGCCAAAACTTTGTATGGGTGAAGTGGACACTTCTTTTGGTGGAATGGGGCGATATCTTGCCATGTGTCGATGTGATGTTCGACAATAGAAGTATCGAGGTTGGGAATATCCATATATGACCATGCGAAAATATCCCGGTATTCCTAAAAGAGAGATTTGTAAGCAATGATTTCCTCAGGGGAGCATGAAGTACCAATGGTGATTTCTTATATGATTCCCAGTTTGATGAAAATGTCGATTTTGACAGTGGGGGAGATATTGGCCATGTTTCCTTCCTCAAAAGCATCTAGGGTAGGGATAGGGTTGTTGAACCAGTCTATATGCCCTGACGGAATAAAATCCTTGGTTTCAATTGTGCATATGGAGGCTTGACTAGGAGGGTCAAAGGATTCTTGTGAGATAAAAAGTGCTCGGTGATGGAGCGCATTCCATTAGAAATTGGGGGTAGTGAGTCCCTCCAGGATATCTTTGTTGCAGTGAAAAATGCGAGAATACAGGGGATCCGTGGAGGTGACATCTATGATTGACACAGTGTGGTTGTCCTCAAGTGGTGAGGATGTAGAGGGGATTTTGAAATTATGTTATGATGGATCGCTTGACATAAACCAAATGTATAGACATTATGGGGGATAGACTGTGGTAGGGGGAAAAATGTCCTGTGGGAAATGAACCAGAGAATTGGGAGGATTAGGTGGAATGTCCTTGGATAGTCTACCTATGAACCATGGAGGGGTGAGAAGTGAATCAAGTGCAGGGGAGGTGATGTTGACAATATTTAGAGAGGGAAGGACCCTTGGTGAGGTGGTTGAATGTGGTCGTATATGGTTTGAATGATGACCTTGGTATGCCACAATCAAAGGACACTGGTATGTAAAATGAATAGGTGAGTCACAGAGAGTGGAAGGGAATCTCATCCGTTAAGGCACTAAGGTAGAAAAATATTGAATGTCAGTGACGTGGGTACATGAAAGTGGTGGTGGGGGGCCTTTGTGCTGAAAGGTTTGGAATACCGTTGTTAGTGTCTGACAAAATTGGGGTAGAGCGAGGAAATGATGACTGTAGTGGCCATATTTTGAACAAATGGCACAAGAGAATTTGGTTCGCAGTCCTTTACTGCCTATAGTGGATAACGCTTTCATAGTACTAGATGTACTTGGAGAAGAAGTGAGCAATGTGGTTGCTCGAGGGAGTTGGATCAGATTGTGTAACTTTGGAAGAGAGGGGCATCTATTAGTGGGGTGTCCCTCTCTTTCACAGAGTGCGCAAGGAGGTTGAACTTAGGAAGGGAGTGGAGTGGTGGGATATTTATTCTTTCATCTGCCCCCAGCTATGGGAGTGGTTTTTTCAATTGGGGGTGAGGGTGGTGTGGCCGGAGCTAGTACTGGAATCTACATCAGGATTCCCTCTTACTAAGGAGGGAGAGATGGTTGAGGAACCATTTCGGGTGGGTGTAGATACCATACATGGATGGAAAGCACCATGTTGGGAAGGGTAAGCATTGTAGATACCTAAAATTCTTGTACACCCAGTGGGGGGTACAAGAAAGGAATTTGAGTAATGGCTTGGGGAATTGTCTCCAAAACCGAGATTTTCCCTCAAGAAATATTTTTTCAATTGGTGGGAAGTCGAAGTGTGGAGAGGCATAAATGAGAGGAATGGTATATCTGGTTTCAGTTCCATTAGAAGATATGTCACACACTGGTGTTGAAGGGTGTATGAGTGGTGGTGCTCCATGGTATGTCCCCATCAAGGATGGGTCCTTGAAAATGTCGAGACCCATATCAATGAGTGAATATGAATCTAAGCTAGTGTAGACAAGAGGTAAGATGTTATCAATGTTGGAGGAAAGTTTAGGCTCATAATGTGTAATTTGGTCAATGGTGACAATTTTCCCATTGTGGGGGAATATCATCATTCGAAACACAAAAGAGGCCACAACATTCATAGTGTACATGTAGCTAGGTCCAAACAAGATATTGTAATCAAGTGGGGTGTCAATAACCTCAATATCGATGAGGATGGTTTTTCCCCCGAGTTCCAAAGGGACATTTTGAAAGATCCCTTTAGGTGAGGATGGTTGACCATTATAGGATATCAAAGTAATGGCAGATGGTATTAGCTCAGGGGAGCCAAGTTCTTCCATACAATTTTGGACATGATGCATTAGATGCACCTTCATCAATGATACACCGATGAACCGTGATGTTCTGAATGTTTATTGGTATCTGGAAACCTACCAGAGTAGGGAGATGAGGTTCTTTGTTATCTAGATCAAATGTGATGAGTCTAGAATTAGCTGGGTTAACCTCCCCAAGGTGGAAAGTAAGGATTTTCGTTGAGCTGGATAGGTTTGGAGGACCTCCAATATAGACATGGATGTAGGAGACTGCACCAAGTCATCGACCAAACTGTAATTGTGTGAGGCCCTAGCCCGAGGGTTATTGACATTACGTCATAATGGAATGCAAGGGATACAAATGGTAGGCTCATTATTAGGGTGTGGAATCATCAAGGGTTGTTCAGATGTAGCTAGAGCTAATTTTGAGGTGGTTGGAGTATATTCAGGGGGTACTCATAGCTAGAGCTACCTTTGGAGGTGGTTGAGCATATTCAGGGGTTATTTGAATACGGACCGCCAAGATTTGCAGAAGATTTTTTTCCTCTCTAGTTAGGAGGATATTGTGATTCGTCGTATTTCCAAGGTGGATGGGACTTGGGTTTTGAAACTATCCTATCTCGCGGTGGGGTACGATGTACCTCATGTTGGGTATTGATCACACCTTAGTGTGGAATAGGTTTTTGTAGCATGACTGGGGGTGGTTGTTGCAAATACTATTGTGGGGCTTGCTGAGGGGAAGATGACATTGGAGGACGTGGTGTGTTCATGGATTATTTAATCCATTTAAAGTCGGGAATTTGGGGGCAATGGTGAGTATAATGTCCATGCTCACCCTAAATAGCACAGGGGAATTTCTTCTAGAGGTTGTTGTTGTTGTTCCTCCCTTGGTGTTTTTTGTTATTGTCCCCTTGGGGGTTTTGGTTATCTTGATTCTGATTACCCTGATTCTGGTTGCTCTGATTCTGGTTGCTCTGATTCTGGTTACCCTGATTCTTGGAATTATTTGACCGATGGGATAGATTTTCCGTATTCAACTGTTCAAAAGTATGAAGTTGTTGAATAGGAGAGGGCTGAAAAAAGTTAACATCGACATGTGGTTGTCCATGTGGAGGAGCAACCAACTGTCGAGGACCAGGAAACAAGAAATATTTTTTTTTTGTGGCAATGATCCATAGGGTGCATAGGAAGGTGAAGTGATTTTAGTACTACCCAGGTTATATGTTGAGGTAGAAGGTGAACCGGAACTTGGTTGAGAGTTTGAGCGCATCATGGGTGTCGACGAGGGTCCACTCATGGGTGGAGGGGGGAAATAGGATATGGTTGTTGGTAAGGGGGAGGAGGGTAGTAATATGTCCCTCCATATGGTTGTGAATATTGGGTGCACCATACATGGGTGGTGGTTGGTTGTATAGGTTGTGGTGTGTCGTGGTACCAATCGACCCATCCATAGCACGAGACATGCTAGGCTTGTCCTGGCTAAATGGTACAGGTCTGGGTGCATTAGGTAATACTGTGTATAAGTAAATCGACTGAGAATAAATGAAATCAAAATGTTGATCCTTGTTTATGGATTCCTCTTTCAATTAGAGGAAGGTGGATTCCACATCTTTGGAAAGTATAGAGACAAATGATTTTAGAAACCAATCGAGACATTTTTCTTTGGTGGTTTTTGCTTAACATAAACTATGTCACCGACGCCATTCATGGATGTGTTCGGAAATATGCATAGCTGAGGTTTGTTTTCATGAGGAGAGCAGTTCTAAACCAATTTCATGACGAACTGGTAGTTGGAAAAAGGACAAAAAGGATTTGGCCAAGGATTCAAGAGTCACACGAGACCTTGATTTTTCGTCCACATACCATTTGGCTAATGGACTAGTGATTGTTCATTGAAATAACCTTAAGAGGATGGAGTCATCCATGATGTTGTTTGAAGAGCACCATAAGTGGAAGGTCATGACATGGTTTGCGGGATCTTCCCTTGATTTTCCTTCAAATTTTGGAATATCTGAAGGTAGTGTTAGCACTCTGTAAATTTGTTCAGCTAATAAACATATGACAAAGGTAACATTTCAACAGACTTTGAGACCCGAAACTAGCCTTTCGGATATGGAGAGGGCTCTCTTGGAAATGGCACGGTCTCCATGCAGGGTATGACTTTGAAAATGATGGCTAGATACAAAACCTTTGATATAATGGGTTCTGGTTATATTGGCACAGGAAAGTAGGACTTGGATTATGGAGTCGATTTGGGGAAATGATAGAGACAAATGACTCATTGACTGGACTTGAGAGGATAAGGCTAGGTGAGAAGTGGTATTCACTGTAAAACCATAATGTGTGGTGAGAGAAGATATAGGAAATAACTCAAACCATATTTGTGGGCGAGTTCGGAGTTAGATTTAGAGGAAAACATTTTGTCTAAGTGGCCCGAACAAGGGGCTCTGTACAACAAATCCACGGGTTTGAAAATTCGTTCCAAAATAGACAAAAAGAGATATGAAATACATATAACAGGAAGCACATACACAAAGAAAGAAGCACAATACATCCAACTATTAGAACTAGAATCTTTTCATCAAGTCATAGAACCTTTGCATTAAATTTTGGTCAAAAACTTAGATTACAAACAATAGCTGTCATCTACCAAATGTTCCAACCAACCTGGCTTACATCGAAAAGATGAAATATATAAATGAGGGTGTTGCTTGGGCTACCATGCCTCGTAACTGATAACCCTAAAACTAGGAAAACTAAGCAGCATGCGCAGGAGACTATTCGCATGGTGCTTTCCAAAAATAGAGAATAATCACATCTGTTCACTCATGACCATTCGTAGGTTATTCACGGGGATCTGATCATCGGTCA
>SNQJ01S0108178.1:0-29494 GCA_010110895.2 Picea sitchensis
TGCTCATTAAGAGTTATTTCCCTTGTTTTGTTTTGTTAAAGATAAATTTTATAATTGCACAAACAATGTTATAAGTTAAGTAATGATTTCGATTACTACTGATGAGAATAGTTGCTTATAATTGTAAGTCATTAGATGAATGTTAAACTGATTATAATTATCTATTGTATTTGCTTACTAAGTTATGACCTACTTTATTTTTCAAAAACTAATTTACCTATGACTATCAGTATTTAATGTTTAATTTATTGTAAAAATAAAGTGAGGATGTTATAGAAGTGGACTTGGACAGATTTTGTGACAGAGATGGGGACTAATTGGATTTTATTCTAGCTCTCTTATAAAGTACTCTCTTCGACGAAGATGACAGTGGGATGCACACTATGTTTGAGATAAGGTTGGATGATTCACTTTGGTGCATGAGTGCCTTAGATGCATTGGTTGGGTCATGAAGTGAATCAATCGTCACAACAAACATCCAAATGATGAAGTGTCTTAGCAGAGGCAAGATGGTTTGTTCCAAGAGGAGAATAGAGGAAACAAGGAATCCACCAAGGAAACTATTCACAGACAACCGAGATGGGTCAAAATGCATACTGAGTGGATTGGGTGATGCACTCCTACCTATGGTATGGGACATGGGATAGGTAGGGCGTTCTCAGGGTTCTTGTGGATGATCATGAAATGACTCAGAGATCCATGGATCATTGGTTGGAATTGATGGAGGAATTGGATCAGACGTATTTTGGCATGGAATTATTTGGGTGACGTGTTCCACTTGGAACCATTTGGAAAGAACGTTGGAACACTTGTGGATGCAATTGTTGGATTATATAGATTGGAGCATCGCACAGACATGATGAAATGAAGCATGAATGAAGAAGTAGTGTGGAGATGATTGTTGGGTGTGTGAGACATGTGCACTTAGACTGTTTCATGGACATGTGACAAAGAATATGGGAGGTTGACTGATGAAGTTAGGATCATACTTGACTTGGGAAGAATTGTCAAAGAAAACCAGGGTTCCATGGAGGACACGGTTGCAGTAGTGATGAGGCATTTCTAGGGATCCTACAGTTTTTCTGGAAGAGTAAAGAGAGTGATTTCAGTTGGTTGCTTGGGTGTCATACATGCAGTGATTTCCTTTAGGTTTCAAATACCTTGGACATGAGATGATCTGGGTGCAATGATAAAAGGAATTGATATTGGCTTTCACAGCAAAAATGAAGTGAATGAAGTTTGAAGGAAAACTTTGTTTTGAAGTGACATCACAGCACAATGAAGCAAGGGAGTTTGCCTTGGAGATTTTTTCATGAGGATTCAAGTTGTAGATGTAAGGAGATAAATTTGACTTTGAGGTGTGAAATTGTGTAGGTGATCAGATGGTTGGACCGGCCACCCAACTTACCTGACAGTCGGATGAGCTATTGCGTAGCGATATGGCGAAGGGATCATACTTCATGAGAAAAACAATTCATTTTTGCAGCACTCAGTTGTTGTGGAGGAACTTATTGGCAAAGTTGGATGAAGACAAAGGAAAGTGTGATATTTCCTTGGTGTTTCTAAGTTCAACATGTGGAGGACATTGGATAGAAACAACTATGAGTATCATGGGGAGGTACACTTTCATCGATTGGTCTAGAAGTTGGATTAGCTACCCAAGTTTTTCAATAAGTGGAGGCATTTAGTGTGCAAAGACATGACAAGATGGTTGGAGTATGGGTGCACTCGAAGGCATGGAAAAGGTGGGCACTCCATGGAAGCTAGGTGCCCCACCAAAATGATGAGTTGGTTGGTTGGCGCTAGTTAGACTCTTCGACAAGGAAGGTGCCCAACTGATCAAACAAATGAAGAACTTGAGTTGGGAATCTTGGACAGCTTGAGTGCATGATGTGCGAAGGGGATCTAACCAAATGAAGGAAAAATGTGCATTGGACGCTTGTCCAAGGGACATACTGAAGATGGGGCATGAACTTGACTTAGGATCCCAAGAAACAAAGGAAATTCATCGACTAAGGAAGAGCACCCCCAGGAAAAGGGAGCATGCCCTTTGGCAAGTCGACCTGATTCACTAAGTGGAAAAAATGACCAAGAGTCACATGGGATCAAATATGAAGGGGCACGTTGGTTGGAAGGGGCGCGCACCTATATAATCCAAGGGATGAAAATAATTTGGGAGGCATGAAAGGTTGGATTTGGAGACATTCTTAATTATCGCAGGTTGGAGAGTTCTAATGTAGCGACCAAGAAGGAAGGGCGAGCTCCCCCTAAGGAGCCAAGTCAACTGATCCAGGTGACTTGAGTTGCCTTGGGGAGGATGAGAGGAAGAGTTGGTTGGGAAAGTATTTCTTGAAGGGAGTTGGCGAACAAACAAACCATGGTAGTGAAGGGAGGTCTCTCTAATCTGAGACAAAGACAAGTCTGGACCGAGCAAGGAGGAAGAAACACTAAGGAAGAACCGCATGCATTGCAAAAATGAAGCATGAAGAGAGTTTCATTCAACTGTAGTGACAAAGGAATCACGCATGAAGGTAGCTTACCAAATATGAGCTGAAATGTTTTCAAATAGGTACTTTGTAACAGAGTGAAAGCTCCTTTGTACAATATTTCTTTGTGTGGCACGAGTGTTTGGCTCAACACACTATTGTTTTATTTTGTGTAAAGAAGTCTTGAGTATTAGGTTGGTTCAGTCACCCACATACATGTTTATTTTACACTATGTATGAATGTTTTCTCTTTATTTTTGAAGTTAAGTATAAGACAAACACAAACATAACTTAAGTAATACACAAAATAAGATGAAGGTGTAGCTTGGGTTGAGTAAGTCGTTTTGGCCTTGCCACCGAACGAAATACATTGGTGTTGCATGGTGACTGGGAACATTGGGCATTTTCCATCGCCCAACTGGAGGTTCTCTAGGCTTGTGACAACACCACTTCAAGGTGAGTCGAAGCATTCATGTGCACTACGCGGAATTGGAAAAACAAAATTGAAAAAATTTCCAAATTTCAAGCTAAATTCAAATTTTAATTTTATGAAAATGAAAATATGAAGGTAATAAACAATTTACACGAACTCTTATGTGCCAAGGAGGCATGTTTCCACTGTTGAGAGGAAATGAAAATTCATGGTAATTTCCAAAATTTGGAAATGTGTGGAATCTGCCAATGGAGCTATCCAACTTTTTATAGAGCACAGGAAACATGGCATCTTTGGAAGGAGGGTGAGCACCAGTTCTCGCTTGAGATTTTGGAAGCACGGGATGAAGTGTAACAATGAAAATTGGTTTGGTGTTTATTTATTTATTTACCATACCATGGTATGCCTGACAATACACATTGGGTCATAATGTTCAACAATTGTACTGGTGCACTTTGATCAGTGCTTGTTATTTTTATTATTACGTATGATGGTTCTTTTGAAAATTTAAGCATCGATGCATTATTGTTTATGTGTGCACTGATGTGTATGTACCTTAAATGTGAACCGTTAAAAAAACCTCTGCAAAAACCTCTGGTCACCCACCTCTGCTAACAACCTCCACTATAAATAGAGAAGGGATAGGTTTTTCAAGGAGGTTTCATAAAAACCTCCGCAAAAAAGTATTCGCCTTGTAGTGAGATAAACCCTGGCTCACACTGGTGTCGAGAGCCCTGACTTCTTTCTTTTAGTTGGACTCTTCTTCACTCAAGTTTGAAATGGTATTTTAACCTTGCTAAGAGGAGAGATAGTTATTTAACCTTCTCCCTATTGAGAGGAGAACACTGGATTTGTTTTATGGAAAGTTAGAGCTCGATTCTCCCTTATATTTTTTCTAGATTGCAGTTATGGAGATATGGTTTGAATCCATCCAAATCCACAGAGTCTACATATAAATGCAACTTGTCTACTCCTCTGGTGGATCAATACCATGATGTGGTGCCTAGTGCAATACTTTCCCACATTGATTGGTATTACATACCTCTGGTGGGCGCTATATCCACATATTTTGGCTCCTCTTCCTTTACACAGCATGAGCCCTGTGAGTTTCTAACCTCCTCTTCTATATCTGAGTCATGGATTCCAACACCAATTTTCTATCCATGGATACACTTTCCTTTGAATCGAATTAGTTTAGTTGTGGGGGGGATCTTGTTGGATCAACAAGGAGTTAGAAAATCCAAATCATGGTCATCTAATTTCTCATATGAATCTTGACCATCTAATTTTTGAATTATCATTAGTAACAGTGGAAGCTTCGCCATTTGGCTATAGTTTTGTTGATAACATTGCAAATTTGTCTTAAAGCATGTTTTATAAACTCTGGGATGCTACACAAAAGTTGCAATTTTATTTTTATTATGTTCATAGCATTTCAAACTTGTCCCACGAGCATATTCTTGGAATTCTAGGATACGTTGCAACCATTTTTAATTTCAATATATTTTGTCATGGTATAATAGGATCAGATGACCTCTCTCAATGTAGGAGATAGATGGTTTCATTTCATTCATTTGTCATCTTAAATTCTTTTACTTGTCACCAATTTTTGCTTCATTGTGTACTTTAGCTCCATAATTTGCTATTTAAGTATACCTAGTAATGTTGTGAATGTTTATCAAACCTTTTTCCTTTGGATCACAGTAAGGATTGGTTCTTGCTTGCATTGTTTTTCATTGGCATTTGGTCATTATTATGTTTAAAACATTGCAAACTTGATAGAGACTATCTTCTATGCACTTTGGGAGATTACACATTTATTCACAAACATATTTGTATCCAATTTTACAATGTTGTTCTATTACATGTTGCAAAGTAGATACTGCTCTATCCTAATATACCAAAGTTTTTGTAAACTCACTCCTCATAAAATTGTTCTTCTCCCTCCTTCATTGTTCTTTTCTTCTACTTGCCATTGTCTAGATAGACCAAAAGGGCTAAGATTATGCCACTTAGTGTCCCTTCTTGGTTGTATGCAATGCTTCAAGTACTATAAATGGAAGGTTTGTAGATTTTTGAATTTTTCTTCAAATTTAATTGTAGCTTTGAACCACACTTCAACTTGCTAAGAGTTAACATAAGGTGGTTATGCTTCTACAGATGATTCCATTATTATAGTATCCCAAGTCATTAATAGAGAAGAAATTACATCTGAGAAAGCAAGAGATACAAGTAGTAAATAGCACTGATAAATATGTCAAATGCAACAAATAGAATTGAACGCAAGTTCCTTGTATCAATTATTTCAATTTTGGATCACATTGAAACTTAAATTTCTACAAATTTTGAAAAAGGATAACAATGTTAACACAAATACAAGAAGGAAGTTAAGCATTCTAAATTTTAGACTTTTTAAAGGTTTGTCATCATCATAATTCGGCTAAACAATATTTATCAATTTTGAAATTTTGAATTGATGGAATTGTTCTTTTTACTATAAAAATGGATTTATAACACTTGAATATCCCAATTGCAACTGGATTTTATAACGTTAGCATGCATATTTGTAATTTTGTCCATCCAAAGTGATTTCTAACTGGATTTTAGGCAAAAACTGCCAATATCCTTCTAGTTTTCTGAAGCTAGTGGAAAAGAGCCAATTCATAGTATGCTTAGACTATAGCCAAAAGTAATAATAATATTTAACAAAAAATTTAGAAAATTTTCAATTTTATCATTTTGTTTTATGCCAGAATCATCTTAGTGACTGCATGGTTTCTTTCATCCAAAAATTCTCAAGAACAATATGCATTATATTGTTTTTTAAATAAAACTTCTAGGATTTTGATTTTAATTTATTTGTATGGAAATAATATGTAACATAATCTTGGGATTTGACAAATCCATCAAATATTGGCATGGAAAAAATCATGTGAAAATAAAGTTGAATTAAGTAGTCGTAGTTGTTACTAGTTTTATTTCTAGTAAAATTTCACTAGGGTTGCAATTCATGCAACAACAACCATTCCAAACTGTATTTGGTAATATCCTTGGCATTTATGATATATAAAAATTTCTTGGCACTACAGGGATTGCAGTCACAACCTTCGCATCTTTTATGGCCACTTTTTTATCTCCACCCACAATCAAATTCACCACAACTATCCCAATAATATCCATAACCAATTGATTGCTCTCACAATCATTTTTAACAAAAGTGGTGGTGGTTAACATTCACTAAGACCAAAATTGGTCTATCGGACCTTAAGAAAGGTAAGATATTACTTGGATTTCTTTAAAATTTTATTTTGATGCTCAAAATCATTAGAAGAAGTGTTCCAATATCATTATAGTTTTGATGACTTAGAAGGTTAGGAAGGTATGTATTGTGACAAATATTTTGAAATTGAGATCTAATTTTAGTACATGAAGGGCACTCTATGAGAAAGTGATTCTCGTATTCAACCCTCTTGGTGTCACAAAGGTGGTAGATTCTTTCATTCCATGTTTTTTTGGGTATTGTCCAATTCCCAGTTTCACTATGCAACTCGTGAGAATTAGTTCTTATTTTAGCAATATAAATTCTCTTCTTTACACTTTTCAAAACAGAGAGATAAGTTTTTTATCTTCAATATTAGGGTTAACCACCTCCTTATAATATCTTAAATTTATTTTATTCTCTAATTATTTAACGCACCATAGATTCTCCTTAAATTTATCTTGAACAATATTTAAATATCATTGATATTCTATAGAATAACTTCTTCTTTTATTCCGCAATGATTTAGCCAAAACTTGGCATCATTATGTCATCCCCGCTCGAGTCGTTGGTGATTTTGGCTAGAGTCTGAAGAAATTTTTGGAACCCTCTTGTCATCCATGTTGTTATCGTGTTCTCATAGTTGTGTTCTCATTGGGGGGGAGGCTCTCTTCTATGAGGAGGATAGGAAAGGGTGTATTTCCTTTAATTTGGATTAGAAGTTATAAAATTCTTTTGGATGTGCTCTATATTTCTAGGATTCTTGAGATATATTGCATCCCCAAACTTCACATCCATATAAGATAACATGAGTGATAAGAGTCTCAAAGAGGATCTCTTTCTTATCCCATAGCCAAACGTCTTCTAATTTACAATTATTTTCAAGCCCGTAATAAGCTTTCCACCCTCCATTTATCCTTTTCTCAATGCTATAGTTCCAATTGAGATTGTGATGAATATTAATTCCAAGATACTTATATGAAGGCACTTCATCCAAGCTATTGTTTTCATATACGAAAGTATCATAAGTGATCTTGTTGGATTTAATTATCATAACCTTCATTTTGTTAGTGTTCACAGTCATTCCTATACTAAAGAAGAATTCCTTGAGGATTCTAAGTTGCTTACCAAGTTCATAAGGATTCATTGTCGTAAGAATAATATCATCAACATAGAGAAGAAGGATGATGACTATACCAACAAGAGTTGGTCCAACACAACCTACGGCTTCCATGCAATCTTGTAACTTGTCAATGTATATGCCAAAAAGGGTATGAGATAGGGGAGAACCTTGCTTGACTCCTATATTGTAGTTAATTTTTTCCGACCAACTCTAAGTGCTCATAAACTTGGCAATAATGTTCCCATACAAATTTACCACGACAACTCTTATCCCACATGGAATTTTTAGATCTTCTAACATATTCCAAAGGTCATTCCTATTCATAATGTAAAAATCTTTCCTAAAGTCAATGAAACAACAAAGGAGATTGGTTTTACTATTTTGAAACTCCTCTAAAATGATCCTAAGCATGACAAGGTGGTCCACTGTTGAATGATAACCTCTAAAACCAACTTGGACTTTAGCTCTTTTTACATGGCTTTCAAGCCATATTCTTATATTTTTTTCCAAAATAATTCCATATAGCGTGGCTAAAATGGGGTTAATGATAGTGGTCCTTTAATTAGAAGGATTGGTTTTATCCCCACTTTTAAAGATAGGTACAATGAGTCCTTGATTCCATGGTTTAGGGAAGCCCCGCTTGATTGTTATGCTTGCTATGGAAGGAATCACTTTGTTAGCACTCTGTAAATTTTGTTCGGCTGAAAGAAAAATGGCAGAGGTAATTGTTTCAACCTACTTTAGAGTTGGGCACTAGCCTGCTCAACTCAGAGAGGTATCTCTCATGTCACTTGACATATCTATGTCAATCGGTGACTAGATTTGTCTTGTTTTGGGGGTTTTGAGGGACACTCAGGGCTATGGAGTCAAAATTTCTTAAAATGAATGAAAACATTGGTTGGCCAATAGAACTCTCCAAAGGATAAAGGCTAAATGAGGCAATGAATATGAGTTGTAAATTGAGATTTGTAGAGTGTAAGAGGAAAGGGGAAAAACAAGTAACTGCATTAGAGCATTAAAAAAATGAATTATGAATTAGTCAGGAAGAAATACACATTGTTTAAATTGTTTAAGCTGAGAGCATCAAGGGATAAATTATGGGCTTTTAACTATCCAATTTAAACAGACGAAAATGTAAATGGAATTAAAGAACACATGAAATACAAAAAATGAAGGAAGACAAAACTCATATCATAGCCATTAGAATCTGTTTATAAACAGTTCAAAAGACCACTACATTTGTATTCAATTCAATCCTAGAAAAATTACAATAGAGTCCAGAACCACCAGAATTTGTGCCCTTGCACTTATTCCCATCATTAATACACTCAGAACCTCTAATACTTATACAATTCAAGTTCCTTCAGTGTGCAACCAGTTACAATAAATGAAATGAAACGTTACAGCTACCACAATGATTACAAATGATAGTTTTCATAAAAAATGTTTCATGATCCCTGCAGATTCCTCTGACACTCTAGCTCCTTCCTCTGCCATGTTCTCTTTGAAATGTCACATATACTCTTTCAAATTTAATTCCATTTATCCATATTCTCATTTAATATTTGGGAATAATATATTTGAATAAAATAATTCCCAAATATTTTTCTTTCTTGTAGAATTAAATTTCCATAATTTAATTCTTGCTCGTGGATTTTAAAACCATTTATTGTTTGGCCCAATTCACCATTTCTCGGTAAAAAACATTTACTGTTACTATTTCCCTGTGAAAAACATTTACTCTGTAATGTTTTTTCCAATTTATCGTTTCACTGTGAAAAAACATTTACTGTGTGTTTTTTCAAGTTTACTGTCTTTGGTAAAATACCTTTTATCTTCTTCTTTTACTGTTGTAAATATTTGGATAAATAATTATCCAAGTCTATGTTCACATGCATCTTCCCATTTAAATCTTTTGCATGGAAATAAAAATTAATTTATTTAATTTGTAAAACTTAAATCTTACCTCCGTAAAACCTTTTCACTGTGAGGAGGAATTTCATTTATTAGAAATTCCATATTTGTTGTTGAAATGCACTCCTGGAAAAATGTCACACATTAAACATATGATAAATGGTGCATTTATTACATCGGTCTTGGGCTACTTTTACCTCCGATGTGCTCCACGTAAAAACGCGTGTCCACCAAATAAACTACGGTAGTTTTCCCCGACCTGTCGTCACATAATTAACCTCCTCGCTACTTCAATCCTGATATGTATGTGCGCCCTCCATCCAACCTTTGACTTTTCCACATTATAAATTTATATTTGTGCCCATGATTTGATGTGATTCCATAAATTAAATATTGGATTAAACATTAATATAAATATTTTAATATAAAAATATTTATATTAATAATAATAAACCATTTTTCTATTTTCTAAGGACTTTGGGCTTATGAGGCTTAACACGTGACTTTGTGGATAGGATAAGGGTGCTTAATAAAAGGAATATTTTTTATTTTCAACGGGAATATGAAAATAAGGGTAAAAATGAATGATGTGATGGAACTAAGGGATTTAGATAAGCGTTAAGGCTAGGTATAGGTTTGGGATATTCGCCAAAATTTTGACTCATGGAGGACATGAATATTTTGGATGATCAGTTGAGTGAAGGATTTAGGTGATGGGAGCTTGACGGAGTTGGTGGAAAAATTTGAAAATGTCAGTGGAAAAATAGCACAAGGACGAGACGCTTTGGGAAAAATTAATGCAAATTAGCAGGCGATAACATAGGCTCCTATTGGGGATGTTATCCTCCCTGCGAGGTAGCAAAGAATAGTAGACCACGTGCCTGATCCATTGGGATGCTCCCAAAACATGTCTGTGTACCCTGATCTAACTTGTCACCAGTGTCTACTGAAAACCAAACTCTGCACACTGCTCTAAACAGGATACTAAACACTAAATACATCGTTAAAATATGACTGTACACACTAATAGAAGTCCAAACTGAAAATAGATTGACCAACAAGCTTATTTGCATACTCCTATATACTCTAAAACTACTAAAATGAATACTCAATCAAGTGATGCTAAAGTGCCAATGCAACCAATCAATCAATTTGCTTCCCAATTTTTCTCTCATCACATCTTTCTTAAGTAGGCAAACGAATGTAAAATATGGCAGCTGAAAACACAAGTTGAATCCAAAAACTGAACTTATGAATAAAAAAAACTCCTCCTTCAATGATGACTGTAATAGGATGGCCACAGGATCTTGAAAACCATTGAAATTCATTTCTTCTTGATGAACAAAAACGGGAAGAAAAATCACTTTCATAAGTGTTTTTTCTCTTTCTCTATTTCTTTTGTTTTGAGAACATTTTCAAATGAAATGGCAGCAATCGGTTTGTCTACTTTCCCATGAATCTCAACAAAAACATTCATACATTCTTGAACATCTTCAAATGTGACATCCATATTATGTGCATAAAGGCTATCCTCTTGTTCATCAAACAATTCTGATTTGGTTTCATTAAACTTCTGGAAATTTCTTTGAGGATTATCATTTTGAATTTCAAATGAATTAATAGAAATAAGTTCATGCTCATAATATTCTTGCAAATGTGAAAAGATAACATCATGCACTATTTCATAGTCTAGAGTTCCCATGGATGCACTTTCAAAACCATGATTTTCAAATGAATCAAATAAAACCACTGCCTCTTCATTATCTTTTTGTATTTTTGATTGAAAAATGGCATATGTTATTTTGTTTCTTTCTTGAAACTCTATGTCATTTGTTTGTTCATTGCTTTAAGTTTCCATAGATGCAGTTTCAGAATCCTCATCCATGTTTAGGCCACTTTGAATTTGAACAACCACATCACTCATAGGGGAAGAAAGACAACTTTGAAACACTTTGTCTTGTTGGAAATCTTCATCAAGTTTAGGAGAAGGAAAATGACTTTTAACAAAAATTTCTTGATAAGATTCATCTTCAGCCAAAGGAGGGGCTACTATTTGTTGTTGGGATGAATATTCATAAAAGGCTTCTATGATTTCATCATTCATACACACTTCATCACCAAAAACATTTTCAAGGTACTTAATGAAATGTTCACAAAATTCAAAACAATCTTCAAACACCAAGGATGAAGGATTAGACTCTCCATAACGCTTAAAGAATGTTATATAGAAATATTTAAGAGAGTATAAGCTGCATGGTTTTGAACCTTCATACCATAATCTTGTTTTCCCCTATAAAGTAGCCATAAACATTTTCATCAAACAATCCTCATGAAATTCAACCCCCAACTTACATGTGTGCATGTGAAATCTAATCAAGTGCAAGGCAGCATCATTTCCTTTCCCATCTTCGAATTTAGGCAAATATTTTTGCCAATTTATGTGAGGAATACAATTTGGAAAGCCAGGAGTATGAGATCAATTCATTGGAGCATACCTTGCAAATATTCAACTCATCTTCGAACAATGGAGTCATCAATAAAATATTTAAGCTACAGAGTCTTTGGACAGTGGAGTCGTCAGTGAAAATTTAAATTATGGATTCTTCTACCAGTGGAATCACCTTCAAAATGATTTTTTGATGTGTGGAGTTGTCAAAGAAGGAATACAGCTAATATGTGCCTAAGTGTATGTTGTTATCAGACATTAGAACTCAACGATGTCGTTCTTTCCCAGGGAAAATTTTTCAATTTCGTCCCCGGCAACGACGCCAGAATGTTAACATTCTGTAAATTTTATTCGGCTGAAAGACAAACGACAGAGGTAACGGTTTCAACCTACTTTAGAGCTGGGCACTAGCCTGCTCAACTCAGATAGGGATCTCTTGTGTCACTTGATATATCTATGGCAATCAGTGGCTAGATTTGGTTTGTTTTGGGGGTTTTTATAAAGTTGTTGGCTAAGAAGGGGAGGGACACTCAGGGCTATGGAGTCAAAATTTCTTAAAATGAATGAATGTTGGCAAATATTTAACAGATAGCGAATGCTTGTCATTGATGGAAAGTACAGCAATGAAGATGGCATGAGTACAGAAAGTATGTAATAGATGGGCATTATGAGAAGACGTTGCAGAGAAGATTCGAATAAGCTCAGTAGAGATAGTGCAGAGGATTGTTGGCAGATCATCAATGGCAAGATTAGAGTAAGTGGAACAAAGTAAGCTCAGGAGGAGAAGTAGCATTTCTGATCGTTGGATCCCATTTACAATTCCCAATGACCGTCAGATCAAGTGTTGATCGGGACTACTCAGGAGGAGAAGCAGCATTTCTGATTGTTGGATCCCATTTTACAATTCCCGACTCCATTTTGGAGTTTCACAACTCACGACTTGGAGGCAAGAAATATGACCATTGAAATCACGATATGTGAAATCGTGATTTAATCGCAATCGTAGATTCATTGAAATCATGGATCATTGATTTAAGCTCCATCTCAGAGCTTCGTGTATCGCGACTTGGAGTGACGAGAAACTCCATCACAGGAATCACGAGAAGTGAACTCACGATAAGATCTAGACCGTCAGATCACCAAGAGTTTTAGACCATTGATCTAAGCTCCATCTCGGAGCTTCGCGTATCGCGACTTGGAGTAACGAGAGCCTCCATCTAAGGAACAATGAGATGCGAGATCGCGAAAATATCTGGACCATTGATTCATCGAGATTGTGGACCGTCAATCAAGGTCAATGAAGACCATAAGTTCGCAGCACCTTATAGCACAGCCTATGGTCACCGCATGTGGTCACGTGGAGGAAGGACCTAGTGCAGATAAGCTCTGCCTCAGAATTTTGGGGATCGCGTCTGGGAGTGTCAAAACACGGGATCATATGAATGTCAAAATACCAAAAAGGTGAAATATTGCTATAACCGGTGGTCACCGCCTGTGGTCACGTAGAGGAAGGAGCTAGAGCATCCAAGCTCCTTTTCGGAGCTCGCAACATGAAGATTCTCAGATGCCTCATCGCAGAATCTTCGAATTGCAAAAGTGTGAAACAGGTAAATAAAGACAATACCCTTAAGATTTAATCCAACGGTGCAGGATAATTTGAACAAGATCGGAGGGCTATTGTTGCACATCACGGTGTAACTGGAGCGCCATGATGGTGTTTGTAGGAGAGGACTCGAGACACTTCGGGGGCCGAAAAGAGGAGGTGAAGCATCTCTGGGAATCTTCAAGAGGAGATGAAGATGCTCGTGGAGGCAATTGAAAGCTGAATGAGAATTAAAGCTTGTAACTAGAACAGGGGAAAGAAGGAAGTCGACTATCCTGTGAGAGAATATGAAGAGTCTCAAATTCTAGAGATGCTGGGGAATCTCAGTATAACATTCAGTGATGTTGAACGAGTGAAAAACGGCCGGAAGCTGAAGAGTCACGATGATGATCAGACAAAGAAATCGAGTTGTGGGATATCGACACAATGTGAGTATGCATATGGATTCTTGGCGCGTGCATGCACAAGGTCTTGAAAAGCTATAAATACATAGGACAAAGATGAGATGTGTTTCATTTGTTGTTGTTGGAGTTGTTGTGAATGTTGTTGTTGAAGGTGATTCATGCATGAAGAAGAAGGATTAGAGTGCAGCAGGTGAAGAGAAACAGAAGAGGAACTGTGTCGTGAATGGACATGGTGCATAGAGAATAAAAAGAAGAAGAATAGAATGGGCAATGGATGCATGCAAGAAGAAAGTGAGGAAGACCGAGCAGCAAAATCTTACAGGTGATGATGAGAGACTGGTAAGCTGTTATTGAACACTATAATATCACTGTAATAGGTTTAGGTATTTCCTTATTCATAATCCGGGGTGGTTGGGAGGTGCTAGGGAGGACTAGTGTCCTCGAGGTTCAAGTGGGGGCTTGAACACGAAATTCCCTTCTAGTTGGTGCTAGAAACTAGGGAGTTGGTGCTTCCTTCTAGTTGAACTAGAAGAAACCAAGAGGAGTTGTTGCTTCCTTCTAGTGGGTGCTAGAGAAAAATAGGGTGCTCTTAGCAAGTTCATGACTTGCAAAAATAGAGGTTGTACCTCACAATGAGTTAGTGCTCAAATGTATGATAATGTAAATAATGTAAATAATACTTATCATATAAAAAGAGGTTCCTTGGGAAATTTCTGTCTCTATGCTTCTCATATATGTGGGTGATGTTGAATGTGCCATTGTTCATTTCCTAAATTGTGTGATCATCATTGAGTGCCTTGTAAATATTTTAAAGAAGCATAATTGTTTAAACACAGTGACAACTAATTCACCTCTCGGTTGTCCAACAATGAAAACATTGGCTAGCCAATAGAACTCTTCACAGGATAAAGGCTAAATGAGGCAATGAATATGAGTTGTGAATTGAGATTTGCAGAGTGTAGAAGGAAAGGGGAAAACAAGTAACTACATCAAAGCATTAAAAAAATGAATTCTAAATTAGTTAGGAAGAAATACACCCAGTTTAAATTGTTTCAGTTGAGAGCATCAAGGGATGAATTTTGGGCTTTTAACTATCGTATTTAAACAGACGAAAATTTAAATGGAATAAAGAACATAGGAAATACAACAATGAAGGAGGACAAAACTCAAATCGCATAGCCATTGGAATCTTTTTCATAAATAGTTCAAAATGCCTCTCCATATGTATTCAATTCAGTCCTAGAAAAATCACAATAGAGTCCAAAACCACGATTTGTGCTCTTGCACTTCTTCCCATCATTAATACACTCAGAACCTCTAATACTTATACAATTCAAGTTCCTTGATGTGCAACCGGTTACACAATAACTTAAATGAAACGTTACAACTACCACAATGATTACAAATGATAGTTTTCATAAAAACATTTCATGATCCCTACAAATTCCTCCGACGCTCCAGCTCCGGCTCCTTCCTTCCGCACGTTCTCTTTGAAATCACTTATACCTTTCAATTTAATTCCATTTACATCCATATTATCATTTAATATTTGGGAATAATATATTTGAATAAATTCCCAAATATTTTTCATTTCTAAGAATTAGAATTTCCATAATTTAATTTATGCTCGTGGTTCTTTAAAACCATTTGTTGTTTGGCCCAATTCACCATTTATCTGTAAAAAAATACTTACTGTTACTACCATAATGAAAAGCAATTCTTGTTAATGTTTTCCAATTCATTTCAACTGTGAAAAACATTCTTGTGTGTTTTAGGTTGCAGATCTGGTAAACACCTTTATCTTCTTCTTTTACTTTTGTAAATCCTTGGATAAAGAATTATCAAGTCTTTGTTAGTGTGCATCTTCCCATTTAAATCTTTGCATGGAAATAAACATTAATTTAATTTGTAAAACTTGAATCATGCCTCCGTAAAACCTTTTCGCGAGTGAGGAGGAATTTCAATTATTAGAAATTCCATATTTGTTCTTGAAATGCACTCATGGAAAACACATTAAAAATATGATAAATTGAGATTCCTTCCCATGATTTTACGTGATTCCATAAATTAAAATATTGGATTAAACATTAATATAAATATTTTAATATAAAAATGTTTATATTAATAATATCTTTTCTATTTTTCTAAGGACTTTGGGCATAAGGCTCATCACATGACTTTGTGGATAGGATAAAGCTGCTTAATAAAAGGAATATTTTATTTTCAACGGAATATGAAAATAAGGGTAAAATGAATAGCGTGATGGAACTGAGGGATTTAGATAAGCGTTAAGTCTAGGTATAGGTTTGGGATATTTTCAAAATTTTTGACTCATGGAGGACATGACTATTTTGGATGATCAGTTGAATGAAAGGATTTAGGTGATGGGAGCTTGATGGAGCTGGTGAAAAAATTTGAATATCTCAGTGAAAAAATAGCACAAGGACAAGAAGCTTTGGAAAAATTAATGCAAATTAGTGGAGGTGATAACACAGGCTCTATTGGGATGTTATCCTCCCTGCGAATTAGAAAAGAACAGTATACCACGTGCCTGATCCATTGGGCTGCTACAAACATATGCATTGTACCGTGCTCGACCTATCATCGATTAATCATTTGAAAGCAAACTTTGCACTACTCTCAGTAGATGGCAAGCATGAATACACCGCTAAAATCTAACTGTACACACTACTGGAAATCCAAACTGAAAAATGTGTGACCAACGGCTTGCATACCTACCCTAAAATGCTAAAAATGAATACTCAATCAAGTGATGCCAAAGTGCCAAAGTACGACAATCAAGCAATTTGCTTACTGATTTTTCTCTCATCACACCTTTCTTAAGAAGTCAGACAAATGTAAAAGATAGCATCTGAAAACACAAGGTTTGGATCACAGAAACATGGACATGAATAAAACAAACTCCTCCTTCAATGATGATTGTAATAGGATGGCCACATGATCTTGAAAACCATTGAAATTTGTTTCTTCTTGATGAGAAAAAACAGGAAGAAAAGCTTGTTTCATAAGTGTTTGTTGCTCTTTCTCTATTTCTTTGTTTGAGAATATTTTCAAATGAAATGGCAGCAATAGGTTTGTCTACTTTTGCATCCATCTCAACATAAACATTCATACATTCTTCAACATCTTCAAATGTGACAACCATATTATGTGCAAAAAGGCTATCCTCTTGTTCATCAAGCAATTATGATTTGGTTTCATTAAACTTCTAGAAATTTTGTTTGAGCACTATCACTTTACAAACTTGAATTAATAGAAATAAGTTCTGTCATAATCTTCTTGCAAATGTGAAAATCTAGCATCATGCACTATTTCACAGTCTAGGGTTCCCATGTATGCATTTTCAAAACCATGGTTTTAAAATGAGGAATAAACCAAACATTACTCTTCATTATCTTTTGTATTTCTGATTGAAAAGAAATGGCGCTTATATTTGTTTTTGTTGCTTTCTTGAAACTCTATGTCAGTTTTTTGTTCATTGCTTGAAGTTTCCATAGATGGAGTTTCAAAATCCTCATCCATGTCTAGGCCACTTATAATTTGAACAACAACATCATTCATAGGGGAAGAAAGACAACTTTGAAACACTCATCTTGCTGGGAAATCTTCATTAAGTTGAGAAGGGAAAAGTGACTTTTAACAACAATTTCTTGATAAACTTCATCTTCAACCAAAGGAGAGGCTACTATTTTTTGTTGGGATTAATATTCATAAAAGGATTCTATGATTTCATCATTCGTACACTCTTCATCACCAAAACATTTTCAAGGTACTTAATGAAATGTTCACAAAATTCACAACAATCTTCAAACACCAAGGATGAAGAGTGTATGACTCTCCAAAATGCTTAAAGAATGTTATATGGAAATATTTAAGAGAGTATAAGCTGTCTAGTTTTAAAACTTCATACCATAATATTGTTTTCCCCTCTAAAGTAACCATAAACATTTTCATCAAACAATCCTCATGAAATTCAACCCCAACTTACATATGTGCATGAGAAATATAATCAAGTGCAAGGCAACATCATTTCCTTTCCCATCTTCGTATTTAGGCAAATATTTTTTCCAGTTGTAATGAAATTAAGATTTGGAAAGCTAAGAATATGAGATCAATTCATTGGATGTACCTTGCAGATATTCAACTCATCTTCGAACAATGGAGTCATCGGCAAATCTTTAGGCTATAGAGTCTTTGGATAGTGGAGTCACCGGTGAAAATTTAAATTTATGGATTCTTCTACCATTGGAATCACCTTCAAACTAATTTTTTGATGTGTGGAGTCTCCAAAGAAGGAATAAAACCAATATGTTCCTAAGTGTCTTTTGCTCTCATACTTTAGAACTCAACCATGTTATTCTTTCCCAGGAAAAGTTTTTTCAATTTCGTCCTGGAAATGGCACCGAGAATATTAGCACTCGTAAATTTTGTCAATTTGAAAAGACAAGCAGCGGAGGTAATTTTTTCAACCTACTTTAGAGTTGGGCGCTAGCCTGCTCAACTCAGAGAGGATTCTCTAGTGTCATGATATATATATATATGGCAATCGGTGGCTATATTTGGTTTGTTTGGAGGTTTTATAAAGTTGTTGGCTAAGAAGGAGAGGAACACACAGGGCTATGAAGTCAAAATTTACGAAAATGAAATTGAATGAAAACATTGAGTGGCCAATAGAACTCTCTAGAGGATAAAAGGCTAAAATGAGGCAATGAATCTGAGTTGTAAATTATATTTGCAGAGTGTAAGAGGAAAAACAAGTAGCGCATCAGAGCATTAAAAAATGAATTATGAATTACTTAGGAAGAAGGAAATACACCGGTTTAAATTGTTTAAGCGAGGCATCAAGGGGATGAATTTTTGGAAACAACTATCGAATTTAAACATGCAGAAAACATAAATGGAATTAAAGAACACAGGAAATACAAACAATGAGGAGACAAAACTAATATCATAGCCATTAGAATATTTTAATAAACAGTCCAAAATATGCTTATGCATTCCATTCAATCGAGGAAAACTACAATGGTGTTCAGAACAACTAGAATTTGTGCCCTTGCACTTCTGCCCATCATTAATACACTCAGAACCTCTAATATGTATACAATTCGAGTTCCTTGGAGTGTACAACTAGTTACATTAAGCGGTAAACGTTACAGTGATTATAAATGACAGTTTTCATAAAAAAAGGTTTCATGATCCCTGCTTGATTCTCGGCGCTCTGGCTCCTTCCTCTGCCACGTTCTCTTTGAAATGTCACTTTATACTCTCCAAATTTAATTCTATTTATCCATATTCTCATTAAATAGTTGGGAATAATATATTTGAATAAAATTCCGAAATATTTTCTATCTATAAATTAATTTCAATAATTTAATTCATCTTGGGTGGTTCTTTAAAACCATTTGTTGTTTGGCCCAATTCACCATTTATCTATAAAAAACATTTACTGTTACTATTTCCCTATGAAAAACATTCTCTGTGTAATGTTTTTACGATTTACCGTTTCACTGTGGAAAACGATTGCTTACGTGTGTTTTCGAGTTCTACCGTCACCTTTTATCTTCTTCTTTTACTTTGTAAAATCACGGATAAATAATTTATCAAGTCTTTGTTCATGTCCATCTTCCCATTTAAATATTTTGCATGGAAATAAACATTAATTTATTTAATTTGTAAAACTTAAATCTTACCTCCATAAAACCTTTTCACGTGAGGAGGAATTTCATTTATTATAATTTCATTTTTGTTGTTGAAATGCACTCTTTGAAAAATGTCACACATTAAACATATAATAAATGCACCATTTATCATACATCCGGGCTTAGGCTGGAGTGGTTTAATCCAAAATTCTTTTACCTTAGATGTGCTCCATGTAAAAATACGTGTCCACCAAATAAACTACGGTGGTTTTCGAACCGCCTTCACATAATTAACCTACTCGCTACTTCAATCCCCGATATCTAAGTTACCCTCCATCCAACCTTTGATTTTTTCACATTATAAATTGAGATTCGTGCCCCTTAACTTGGCCATTGATTCCATGAATAAAATATTGGATTAAACATTAATATAAATATTTTAATATAAAAATATTTATATTAATAATAAACCCTTTTTCTATTTTCTAGGGACTTTGGGCTTATGAGGCTTAACACATGACTTTGTGGATAGTATAAGGGTGCTTAATAAAAGAGGAATATTTTTATTTTCAACGAGAATATGAAAATAAGGGCAAAAATGAATGATGTTATGGAACTAAGGGATTTAGATAAGTGTTAAAGCTAGGTATAGGTTTGGGATATTAACCAATTTTTACTCGTGGAGGACATGACTATTTTGTATGATCAATTGGTGAAGTTGGCGATGGAGCTTTCGATGAGTTGGTCAAAAATTGAAAATCTCGGTGGAAGAAGCAGCATAGGGGCCGAGGCGCTTTGGGAAAAATTAATGCAATTAGGTGATAACATAGGCTCCTATTAGGGATATTATCCTCCCTGCGAGGTAGGAAAGACCAATAGACATGGCTGATCCATTGGGATGCTCCCAAAACATGTGTGTACCTTTCTCTGACCTGTCACTAGTATCCATTGAAAACCCAAGTATGTACACTGCTCTTAACTGAAAACTAAATGCTAAATAGACCGCTAAAATCTGAATGTACACATTGCTGGAAATCCAAACTGAAAAATGCTTGACCAACAAGCTTATTTTCATACTCCTAACTACTCTAAAACTGTTTAAATGAATACTCAATCAAGTGATGCTAAAATGCCAATGCAACGAATCAAGTAATTTGCTTCCCGATTTTTCTCTCATCACATCTTTCTTAAGCAGGCAGGCAAATGTAAAAGATGGCAGCTGAAACACAAGTTGAATCCAAAACCTGAACTTATGAATAAAACAAACTCCTCCTTCAATGATGACTGTAATAGGATGGCCACGGGATCTTGAAATCCATTGAAATTTGTTTTCTTCTTGATGAGAAAAAGCGAGGGAATAAAGCCTCTTTCATAGGGTGTTTGTTGCTCTTTCTCTCTATTTCTTTTGTTTTGAGAACATTTTTCAAATGAAATGGCAGCAACTGGAGTTTTGTCTACTTTTCCATACATCTCAACAAAAACATTCATACATTCTTAGACATCTTCAAATATGAAAGCCATATTATGTGCATCAAGGCTATCCTTTTGTTCATAAAACAATTCTGATTTGGTTTTTATTAAACTTCTAGAAATTTTCTTCAGGATTGTCATTTGACTTTCAAATGAATTAATAGAAATAATTTCATGCTCATAATCTTCTTGCAAATGTGAAAATCTAACATCATGCACTATTTCACACTCTAGAGTTCCATGGATGCACTTTCCAAAACCATGATTTTCAAATGAATCAAATAAAACCACTTTGCCTCTTCATTATCTTTTGTATTTCTGATTGAAAAATGGCATATGTTGTTTTGTTGCTTTCCTGAAAACTCTATGTCATTTGTTTGTTCATTTCTTGAAGTTTCCATAGATGGATTTTTAGAATCCTCATCCATGTCTAAGCCACTTAGAACTTGAATGATCACATCATTCATAGGGGAAGAAGACAACTTTGAAACACTTTTTTCTTGCTGGAAATCTTGTTGAAATCTTCATCAAGTTCAGGAGAAAAAATATCCATGTTATTGGGTTGAATATTCATAAAATGCTTCTATGATTTCATCATTCATACTCTTCATCACCAAAAACATTTCAAGGTACTTAATGAAATATTCACAAAATTCACAACAATCTTCAAACACCAAGGATGAAGGATTAGACTCTCCATAATGCTTAAAGAATGATATATGGAAATATTTAAGAGAGCATGGGTATGCGGTTTTAAACCTTCATGCACCATAATTTTTTTGTTTTCCTCTAGAAGTAGCCATAAACGTTTTTCATCAAGCAATCCTCATGAAATTCAACCCCCAACTTACATATGTGCATGTGAAATCTAATCCAGTGCAAGCCAGCATCATTTGCTTTCCCATCTTCGAATTTAGGAAAATATTTTGCCAATTTATGTGAGGAATGCTATTTGGAAATCCAAGAATATGAGAGCGATTTATTGGAGAATACCTTGCAGATATTCAACTCATCTTCAAACAGTGGAGTCATCAATGAAATCTTTAGGCTACAGAGTCTTTCGACAGTGGAGTTGCCAGTGAAAATTAAAATTTATGGATTCTTCTACCAGTGGAATCACCCTCAAACTAATTTTCTGATGTGTAGAGTCACCAGAGCATAAATACAGCTAATATGTTCCTAATTGTTTGTTTCTGTAGACACTTAGGAACTCAACCATGTCGTTCTTTCCCAGGAAAATTTTCAATTTCATCCCCGACAACAGCGCCAGAATGTTAGCTCTTTGTAAATTTTGTTCGACTGAAAGACAAATGATGGAGGTAATTGAACCAACCTACTTTAGAGATGGGCGCTAACGCTCAACTTCGAGAGAGGGCTCTCTCATGTCCTTGATATATCTATGTGGTGGTGGCTAGATTTGGTTTGTTTTGGGGTTTTATAAAGTTGTTGGCTACGAAGGGGAGGGACACTCAAGGATATGGAGTCAAAATTTCTGAAAATGAATGAAAACATTGGTTGCCCAATAGAACTCTCAGGGGATAAAGGATAAATGAGGTAATTAATCTGAGTTGTAAATTGATATTTGCAGATTGTAAGAGGAAAGGGAAAAACAAGTAACTGCATCAGAGCATTAAAAAAATGAATTCTGAATTGGTTAGGAAGAAATACGATTTAAATTGTTTAGCCAAGGCATCAAGGGATGGAATTTTTGGCGCAACATAATTTAAGCTGAAGAAAATGTAAATTGAATTAAAGAACATAGGAAATACAAACAATGAAGGAAGACAAAACTCATATCATGGCCATTAGAATATTTTCATAAAAATTCCAAAATGTACCTTTGCATATGTATTCAATTGAAATCGAGAAAATTACAATGAATTCGAGAACCGCAAATTTTTCCCTTGCACTTCTACCCATCATTAATACACTCGGAACCTCTAATGCTTATACAATTTGAGTTCCTTCAGTGTGCAACCAGTTACAATAACTAAAATGAAACATTACAGCTACCACAATGATTACAAATGACAGTTTCATAAAAAAAACGTTTCATGATCCAACAGTCGATTCCATTGACGCTTCAGCTCCTTCCTGCGCGTTCTCTGAAATGTCACTTATACTTTCAAGTTAATTCCATTTATCCATGAAGTTTTAAACCTGTGAAGTAAAGCCAATGCATATAGATTCTTAAGCAAAACATAAATTAATTAATGGCTCATTCACATAGTACATAGAGATTTATACAAGAAACCCTCAACCGGGGAAAACCTTTCTTATATTCATTATATCGAATTTCACCATTCACTATACAATCTTATATACAATGTTTTAGGTGTTAAAATTGAATGCCAAAACCCTAATCATTAATCCGGGTTTAATTTACAAAACCACTAAAATAGCAAAAAAACACCCAAAAAAAAAAAAAAAAAAAAAAAACACACACACACACACATACAAGAAATATAACACCTACCCAAGAATTCTCCCATGCATTTGTTTTCTTGCATCGAGGGAGTCGAGTTATATAGTCAAAATCCAAGAGCGGCAATGCCCATTGTTACTCTACGGGAGAAATCTTCTGTGCTCACAGACTTTGTAAATAGATAAACATTCATCAAAGTGTAACCTTTCCAAAAGAAACACCTTCTTTTCCTCAACCATGTCTCTCACAAAGTGATATTGAACATCAATATGCCATGTCTTGAATGATAAGTTGGGTTATTTGCCAGGAATATTGCACTCTGACTGTCACAATCTAATCTCACTGCTTGTTGTACCAACCAATACCTAAACACAATCTTGTAACCATCTTGCTTCCTTGCTTGCGCGAGTAGTTGCCATGTATTCAACTACGTGGTTAGGGGGATGCCACTTCCTACCGACTGTCTTTTTCTCATCCAACCGATTGCTCCTCAAAATAGGTTAACACATATACCCACTTGTAGATCTTCTGCAATCTAGATTTCTAGCCCAATGCGCATCAACAAATCCATGTATGTCCACCACTCTTTCCAATCACGGTCTTCCTTGGTAGCACAATCCATAGTGGTAGTGCTACATAGACACCTGAAGACCCTATTTACTGTTGTCCAATGCTCCTTCCTTGGTTTTGACATATACCTGCTCAAAGCTTCCACTGCATGTTAATGTCCGGTCTAGTATAGACCATTGCATACATCAGAGGTGTCGGCCCCTTGGCGGCATATGGAACATGGGACATGTCCTCTTCTTCTTCATTATTGTCTTGGGACGATACTGCTTGAACTCTTTACCTATAGGAATAGGAACCTTGACGGTTTACTTCCATGCATATTAAACCTCACAATATCGTCTCAACATATTTTTCTCTGATTCAGCGAGGAGTTTCATGTTTGCACAATATCTTTTAATCTCCATTTCGAGAATGAAGTTAGCAGCACCGATATCTTTCATGTCAAATTTGGAGGATAGGCTGTGATTTCACCTCATGATAACATCCATGTTATTTCCTACCAACAACATGTCATCAACATACAACACTACATAAATAGAAGTGATTACCAACCTGCTTGGAATGATGATGGTACGCTGCCCACGTGTCAGGGGTTAATATATTGTCAAAATTTTGTACCATCTAAGTGATTTCTTTAGACCATGTATAGTGACTTCTTTAGCTTCACAGACCAGCTATTTATTTCCCTTCACTACAAAACCTTCTTGTTTCTTCATGTATATTTCTTCTTTCGAATCCCCATGTAGGAATGTTGTCTTCATCCATCTATTCTACTTCAAAAGATAAAAAGCGACAACAATAGATAAAAGAAATCTAATAGAAGTTAACTTAGCAACAGAAGAAAAATCTCACCAAAATCAAATACCTCTACACAGAACTAACATTTTGCTACTAATCGGTACGTGTATTTCTCCACTTTACCTAGTGCATTAAACTTCTTCTTGAACAACCATTTTGCTACCAACTGATTTTCTTCGGTTGGAAACTCAACTATATCCAATACCTCATTCTTATCCAAGGCATCCATTTCTTACCATGTAGCGCTTCTTCTGAGTTTACTATCCTAAATTCACTTTGCTTCCACACGGCTTAGTTCAGGGATGCATCATCGGTAATGGAATAAAGCAAGTGGAGCAATCGGTGGGTTACCCTTTCTGGTTTTCAGCTATCTCTCAATGATCTCCTCAATACTGGGGTATGTGGTTCTTATTCTTCTTCTTCTTCTTCTTACGCTTCCTCTTTAACCCCGGATGATTCCGGATTTTGCATCACATCCAACTCAAGCTCTATTTTCTCGGCGGGTTCATCTTGGGTTGGTAGAATTCTGTTTGGTTTTACCTCTCGAAAACGGCATCTCGATTGTAGCAGTTTTCTTAGTTTAAGGTTCTAAATCTTATAACCTTCACACCATCTTTATAACCAATAAGAATACACTTTTTTAAACCTTTTATCCAACTTACTTATATTTTTTCTTTGGAACATGTACATAAGACTCACAACCAAACACTCTAAGATGTTGAAGGCGAGGGGTTTCTTTCAGACCATACCTCATGTGGAGTTTTATCATCCAACGATGAAGGTGATTGATTGACCAGGTAACATGCAATACCCACCACCTCTTCTTAGAATTATTGTCCTAACCTAGCATCGTTGAGCATGCTCCTTGCTTTCCATCAGTGTCATGTTCATACTTTCTGCCAACTCCATTCTGTTGAGGAGTGTATGAAGTGAAAGTATTCTGCCTTGCTGCTTTCACACTTCTTCTGAGAATTCTTGAATTCATTACGAAATTCTCCACCATTATCGATTCTCAATACCTTTATTTTCTTCTCATCGATTTTCTACCGAGCCTTAAACTCTTTAAATTTATCATGCCTCCAGATTTATTTTCTAAGAAATAAATCCATGTGTTCCATGAAAAATCATCTATGAATGAAACATAATACCACCAGTTACCTAGGGATGGAACGGGGAGCGAGGTCCAAATACATCACTGTATTTCAACTCTAAGATCCCCTTTCTCTTGTAGCACCGTATGGGAATATTACTGATTTTGTTTACAACATATGAAATGTTCACATAAATCAAAATCAAAAGTGTATTAGACACCTTCAACCATACCTTTGTGGTATGGTGTTATGAACCCTTTTCTCAATATACACCGGTCTTTGGTGCCACGGCATGGTCTTCTTTCCTGGGATAGTATTGGTCTTGTCTCATTCATTTCTCTGCTCAGGGACAATGGAACTATTTATACCCCCATTGGTATAAGTGCTTCCCAACAACTTGTCTAGAGGGAGTTCCAAACCTAACTCCCTCATCAACACCATTGCTCCCTCGTACCATCTTGCAAGTGTTCTTTTCAAACCATTTTTCACTCCTACATCATCCAACCTACGGAATATTAGGCTCCTGGCTGGTTTTGGAATGTGCATCCAAGGAGATTTATAATCCTTCCATATTTTAGCGACAACAACCCTTCCGTCCCAAGATTTTGGTTGTCGATTCATCTCCTAGGAATACATCACCACCATCATTATTTTCATATGGAGAACCACTCCTATGAAGTCGTATGGTACATGGCCTTTACCTGAGTCGATCAACCATACATCATGATCTTCATGTAGCCCAGCTATGATGTTAGGTAAACATCATCCTTATGATGGGGAAGAGGTACTATCAGATCCCTTTGGTTTATCAACCTTCTTAGACTTGAAATATTTCTTATAATGCCCTGTTTACCACACTTTCAGCATTTCCTCAAAAATTTTCCTAGAGACTTAAGATCTACCTGTAGATTTAGATCTCCAACTTGAGGATTTAGATCTATTTCTTTCCAAGGAGCTTCCTCTTTCCTTTTGCAAATAATTCATTTGTGCTATGACTATCCATGATTTCCCACCTCATCTCTTCAGATAACAAGGATGATGAAACTACATCCTCATGCTTCAATAATAGATTGAGTGGCACTACAAATTTCTACAACCAGATTATCCCAAAGAGTCTGGCAAAGAACATAACAAAGTAATACACTTATCTTCTTCTACAATCGTAATATTAGCAGAATGGTTGACTTACCAGAGTATTAAAGGCATTTTAGATGTTCTGTCACCAAATATCCATCTTCAATACCAAGATGATACAACTGCTCGAAGAAACAACTTGTTTACCGGGACTTTGATTGATACAAATTCCCAATTTATCCCTTAGTTCCTTGGTAGATTCTCCCAAGACATTCAACAAAATCAAATCTACCAAGAAACTTAAAGTGAATAATGAGAACAAAACCAAATCTGCCAAGCAAAGTCGAATAGTACTCCTTGCTCTTCTGTCCAACTTCTCCCAATCTTCCTTCGACATACCAGTAGGTGGTGTACTAGTAGTTTGTGTACTAGTAGGTTGTGTACCAATAGCATGTGTGCTAGTAGACGGTGTACTAGTGGGCTGTGTACCAGGATCCACAGTGATCCATTGTTCTTTGTCTACAAGAAGGTCCTCCATATTGAGCTTCCATAGCTCAATTTTTTTACCGTTGAACTTCTCTATCTCAATTCTAGAAGAACTCACCATTCTTCTTTCTGCACTCAAATCACCACTGCAAAAGCTCCCACTAAACCCAGGTTTATCACAGACCCAAGATAAACTTGATCTATCAAGACCGAGTCAAACCCTCAACAACAAAGGCATCCCTCTGAAGCCAAATACAAGCTCTGATACCACATGTAAGTTTTAAACCTGTGAAGTAAAGCAATGCATATAGATTCTTAAGCAAAACATAAATTAATCAATGGCTCATTCACATAGTACACAGAGATTTATACCAGAAACCCTCAACCGGGAAAACCTTTCTTATATTCATTATATCGAATTTCACCATTCACTATACAATATATATACAATGTTTTTAGGTATTCTGTAGATACCAAAGCCCTAATCCCTTAATCCGGGATTAATTTACAAAACCGCTAAAAATGGCAAAAACCACACAGACGCAGTTGTCATATCTGACGTGCCCACACACACACATACAAAGAATATAACAACTACCCAACAAATATTTGGGAATATTATATTTGAATAAAATAATTCCCAAATATTTCTCTATCCTATAGAATTAAATTTCCATAATTTAATTCATGCCCGTGGATTTTAAAACCATTTATTGTTTGGCCCAATTCACCATTTATCTGTAAAAAAATACTTACTGTTACTATTTCCCTGTGAAAAACATTTACTGTGTAATGTTTTTCCAATTTACCGTTTCACTGTGAAAAAAAAATTACAGTGTGTTTTTTCCAGTTTACCATCTTTGGTAAAATACCTTTTATCTTCTTCTTTTACTTCTGTAAATCGATGGATAAAGAATTATCCAAGTCTTTGTTCACGTGCATCTTCCCATTTAAATATTTTGCATGGAAATAAACATTAATTTATTTAATTTGTAAAACTTAAATCTTACCTCTGTAAAACCTTTTCACCGTGAGGAGGAATTTCATTTATTAGAAATTCCATATTTGTTGCTAAAATGCACTCTTGGAAAAATGTCGCACATTAAACATATGATAAATGGTGCATTTGTTACATCGGGCTTGGGCTGGAGTGGTTTAATCCAAACTACTTTTACCTCGGATGTGCTCCACGTAAAAACACGTGTCCACCAAATAAACTATGGTAGTTTTCCCCGACCCGCCTTCACATAATTAACTTCCTCACTACTTCAATCCCTGAAATGTATGTGCGCCCTCCATCCAACCTTTGACTTTTCCACATTATAAATTGAGATTCGTGCCCATGATTTGACGTGATTCCATAAATTAAATATTGGATTAAACATTAATATAATATTTTAATATAAAAATATTTATATTAATAATAATAAACCCTTTTTCTATTTTCTAAGGACTTTGGGCTTATGAGACTTAACACATGACTTTGTGGATAGGATAAGGGTGCTTAATAAAAGGAATATTTTTTATTTTCAACGGGAATATGAAAATAAGGGTAAAAATGAATGACGTGATGGAACTAAGGGATTTAGATAAGTGTTAAGGCTAGGTATAGGTTTGGGATATTCGCCAAATTTTTGACTCATGGGGGACATGACTATTTTGGATGATCAGTTGAGTGAAGGATTTAGGTGATGGGAGATTGACGGAGCTGGTGAAAAATTTTGAAAATGTCAGTGGAAAAATAGCACAAGGACGAGATGCTTTGGGAAAAATTAATGCAAATTAGCAGGTGATAACACACTCCATAAGCCCCACTTGCTACAAGACAATAAAATCCAACACATATCCAATACAATGATACTCATGTGTATTTATACTTTCTCATGAGTATTCCTAGGGTTCTTATGTCAACTACCCCTTATTATTATATATTTTCCTTTTAATTACATAGTGGGCCTATTCCATTACTATGGCCACATTACATTCAATATCCCCTTGGGTATTGTTGGAATTATTGTCGTTGATGTAAAAGGATTAATGATGTCGTTAATGTCATATTTTGACATTAAAATGGGTGCATGTGAAAAAGTAAAAAGTGAAATGGTGGTTTCAACCCCATGGATTTGGGGAATTTTCCCATGGTATTGGAAATTAATTATTTAATGAATGGACATGTCCCTTCATGAAGGGTTATGAAAAAGTATAAAAATAGAAAGCATTGAGAGAAAGTTAGGGTGTGAAAAATGGATTAG
>SNQJ01S0108179.1:7741-18674 GCA_010110895.2 Picea sitchensis
TAGTAGACTATGTGCTAGTAGACTACGTACCAGTAGGTTGTGTACCAGGATCCACAGCGATCCATTGTTCTTTGTCGATAAGAAGGTCCTCCATATTAAGCTTCCATAGCTCAAAGTTTTTACTATTGAACTTCTCTATCTCAATTCTATAAGAGCTCACCATTCCTCTTTCTACACTCGAATCACCACTACAAAAGCTCCCACTAGACCCAGATTTATCACAGACCCAAAATAAACTTGATCTATCAAGACCGAGCCAAACCCTCAACAATAAAGGTGTCCCCCTGAAGCCAAAATCAAGCTTTGATGCCACATGTAAGTTTTAAACCTGTGAAGTAAATCAATGCATACAGATTCTTAAGAAAAACATAAATTAATCAATGGTTCATACACATAGTACACAAAGATTTACGTTGGAAACCCTTAACCAGGAGAAAACCATCCTTCCTTGGTGTCACACCTTTCAACTCTTCATTATATTAATTTCACCATTCACCATACAATATATACAATATTTTAGGTATTTCGTAACTACCAAAACCTTAATCCCTTAATACGGGATTAATTTAGAAAACCGTTAAAAATAGAAGAATCCACTAAAATAGAAAACTGAAAAAAGATGTAGTTGTCGAATCTGATGTGCCCACACACACATGCAAAGAATATAACACATACCCAACACTAAGAACATTCTAGAGGAGGAACCTTCTAGAAGTATAACCTTCGAGTAATTCCTCTTACATTTCTTATATTTAACTACCATAGTGGGTCTTATTTAATACTATAGTGGACCTTGTCCACCTTACATTGAATGGCCTCCATTATTATCACTATGGGCTCTCTCTCCCCCCACTACCTCTCTAGCTACCTAACATTCCATCCCCCTTATGAACGTGTTGTCCTCAATGCTTTATATGAGGGTGTACAACCATATACTAGGGTCCCATGGATAAGTGTGGACCATAGTGCTGAAGTAGACTAGAGAACCAAGGTCCCATGTAGAAATGAAAGCCACCATGCTAAAGTAGTCCAACGACCATGGTAAACCAGGGTCCCATGTCCAAGTGCTCATGTGAACTCCATGCAGAACATATATGAACTCAAGAACCAGCTGAAAGTGATGCTCCAAATAACTTCATTGATCATGGGGATCCAAATATGTAGATCCCTCCATATCCAAAAAATCATTTGAATAACACACTAGTACTGGAGAATACTAATACTAAAAAGTAGTATTCAGAGAAGGCTTTGGGCTTCTCTCCACAATGTTCCTTACATAAGGTGGAGTAGAGTCATCAAATAAAATATGAAAGTAGTTATCATCCCATATATTGCAATTGTCCATATACCAATCCTCACAATCGTCCTCGTAATCATACCAAGCATATATTTATTGAGTATATTCTGATGCAATGTCAATGTACATGAGATTCCCAATATATCTCTCATGTTCTGCAAGTTTGTTCTCTTCAATAGCTTCCATATCGCTTTGAAATTTTGCATTGGAGGATTTCATTTTGTGTGGTAGGTCCATGAGGGATTGAAAGTGAATATCCATGAGAAACACCACATATAATATACCAAAATAAATATCTGAAAATTATCTATCCAATATAACTAATTTGGTAGAAATATGATCACCCTGTGAAAAGTTATGAACTCTGTAGTGTCGTCATCGTCACGAAAACCCTAAAAAATGGTTGATTTTAAATCAACGATATCTTAACTTTCGTAGCTCCAATTTAGGTGATTTGTTTTTTGAAATTGGGTGAAATTGTGAGAGGAAATAAGATAAGTAATTTTTTTTAGAAATTTCGGCCTCGAGATGCTACAAAAATCGAAAGATCGCAACATTGTCCGCAGAAAAAAAACGATGAAAATTTGTACATTTTAAAATGTCTATATCTTAACTTCCTAGACTCCGTTTCTGATGATTGTTTTTTTAATTGGGTATTTTTCTAAGAGGAACTCAAATCTATAACATGTTTATGCAATTTTGCATAGAAATATACATAAATTGTCTCAAATTTTATGGCCCTCTTTTTCTTCTCTGAAAAAATATGCAGAAAAAAAAAATGCCCACACTTTTGGCCAAGGAATGTGCTCTGATACCACTTGTTAAGTACCAAAGACTAAATACAGAAATAACACAAATATTCAGAGACAATATAGAATAAATATTCACTTATTATTATCAAACCCTTAGGGTAAGGTAACACCATACAATGGATCCTATTATGGAAGGGATCCTCTCATGTTCACTTGCCTCTTCGAGGGTGCATCCTCCTAATGAGCTACAGCTCCAAATACAATACTCCTCTTCATATCCCATTACATTTCTTGAACCGCTTTATATAGTAATACCAACCACCTAAAAACACTCTAGAGGAGGAACCTTCTAGAAGTATAACCTTCTAGTAATTCCTCTTACATTTATTATATTTAACTAGCATAGTGGGTCTTATTTAATACTATAGTGGACCTAGTCCACCTTACATTGAATGGCCTCCACTATTATCATTATGGGCCCTCTGGGCCCCCACTACCTCTCTATCTACCTAACATATGACCTTTCCGAGTTGTTTCTCTACCTCCTTGTCTTCAATGCAAGCTCTAACATTCTTCACATATTCCTCCATAATAGATCTAAAATCCTGCATCGATTTATCAATGTCATCCTAGTAGTGTTGTGCTACCTCCTTGGCCACCATGACTAGTTTGGATTTATGCTTGGACTCCTTACTAGCATGATGCTTTTGGGACTTCATAACCACCATGATGTACTCAAACTAACCACTAGACTCCAGGGCACTTACTATCTCAGAACCCATGAGAGAAATAAGCAATCAACCTCTCAGTCGAGAATTGTGCATGGCCCTCAACTGTATACTCTCCTTATCAATCTTCGTTCCATGTGTGGCCATGATGTTCACCATGATAGGGTCGGACTCCACTTGACTAATCATTTATGAGTTAATAATGGTTGAGCAAGGGAGGGGAAGGAACCATGTATTGCACATCCTAATCGTCTAAACAAACATTCATACTTAGAGAAGGTGGTATGAACAAAGAGGAATGATCATTACTCAACCAAGCAGGCACGACTATCGACAAGAATCCTTGCACCATGGTGTGACCCTCACCACATATTCCACCTGCAGAATCTGCATGGTCGTCGGAGCCACTTGTCACCCCATCTAAGTGTTAAAATTAAAGTTAATTATCTCTTTATAATATATTAATTTCTTATTAATTTTTATTTGTTAGTGAATTACAATTTTTTTTTAAATTTAGTTGTGATAATATCTTTAATAGTATTAATATTTTGTAAAATGATCCCTTCTTTAATTTTTAGAATAATTCACCAAAAAATTAATATATTTATACTACTCTTTTTAGAATGTGAATTTAGTCTTAGAAGACAAGTTGTTTTCATACTAATGACCCAAAGCATTAAATCAAATCTAGAAAAGCATAAGACTATAGAAATTAAGTTATTGGCAAAGTTTGAATGTTCATATGCCATGTTTATGAGTCTCTCTAGGAAGGGTTATATATATTTAATTTTTTTATTGGCTCAAAAATATGGGTTTAGGTTGCTAAGAATGGAGCTTATGTTTTCTCTTATTGGTGGTTCTATGGAGCATTTGTGTGCGCCCCAATGGAGTTGGCAGGGNTTGTAAAATGATCCCTTCTTTAATTTTTAGAATAATTCACCAAAAAATTAATATATTTATACTACTCTTTTTAGAATGTGAATTTAGTCTTAGAAGACAAGTTGTTTTCATACTAATGACCCAAAGCATTAAATCAAATCTAGAAAAGCATAAGACTATAGAAATTAAGTTATTGGCAAAGTTTGAATGTTCATATGCCATGTTTATGAGTCTCTCTAGGAAGGGTTATATATATTTAATTTTTTTATTGGCTCAAAAATATGGGTTTAGGTTGCTAAGAATGGAGCTTATGTTTTCTCTTATTGGTGGTTCTATGGAGCATTTGTGTGCGCCCCAATGGAGTTGGCAGGGTCAACATCTCCCTCTTCACATATTGTAAGTCGTGGATCTCCCTATCGTGCGCAATCTGGTGTGTCGTTCACGATTGATCTCAAGGATGGTGTGCTTAGTTTTCTAAGAAGTCTCTCTTTCAAGGATGTTGTTTAGAAAGTGCACAAAATTATTTATTAAAAAACATTTAAAATTATTGTTGTATTAATTATTTTATATAATAAGGCTATTTTTTTTTTAATTAATTAAAAATGAAGTGCGAATATTTTTCATATTTTTATTAATTAATTTATTACAATTTATATTAATATATTAATAGTTAAAAAAAATATTCTTATATTTTCTATATAATAACATTATTTATATTATTTGAAGAAATTCTTATATTTTCTATATAATAACATTATTTATGCTCATGGAAATTTGAAGGAATTCATAGCTCTATCTCCAAATATATTTTTCCTTTGATTGTTTGGTAAGACTGCATTCTCGTCTTCATTCAAATTTCAATGGCACAATCCTATTATAATTGTATCATGGCCATCAATGTCAACCTTCTTTGAAAAGGGCTTTGAATGATAGATAGGACCGAACTCTTTCTAGCTTCCATACTTATGTGTGTATATACTTATGCTGGGCCAATATGCATGCGTATACGTAAATGAAATCAATTTCTTTTAATCTTCAATAGATTTAATCTATAGATCAAAATTGTTATGGAAGTTAGAATCTTTCTACTCTTTATAAGTGGCATGTTTAAGGTCTCCCACAACACAAACCGAGTGCATGTAGTCTTTGGGAATACTTGGGGATGAGTCGGGCAAGAGAACATAAAGGGAATGCGATCAGTTGGGCAAATGAAGACGTGTGGGTGTGAGTAGGGCCACCTTGGGCACACGATAGTGATGTGTGGCACCAAGGGGGCACACACTGTAATGTACCTCAAAAATCATCATAAAAAAAAAAAAAAAATTGTTTGTACATTTATCCTTGAAAAGTTTTGAGGTCTCAAGCAAGTAGGCTTTCTATTATAAAGCTTGAGTCTGAAATTTTTGTTAGAGACCTTACTATCATTGATTGTCTTTACTATGCAACTTAAACTTCCTACTCGATGGTACAATAATGTATACTCCTCCCTTCACTGTTATTTAAAATCTTGTAAAAATTACCAATATTTTTCTTATTTGATGACGTCTATAACATCGGCACGGATTTAACTATAATATGTCTGTTACTTCCATACTTATAATCAAGAGGAAGATTCTCCAAATCAACACACAACAACTCCCGAAGTCGCGAAAAGTGACCAGCATGTCGGGATTTCGGAGTTCGAGATTTCGCGAGTTCAACAGTCAAATATAAACACACAACCACTCCCGAAATCGCGACAAGTGACCAGCACTTCGGGATTTCGGAGTTCAATATTTCATGAGTACAACCGTCGATCGGCAATACACAACAATTCCCGAAATCGCGAAAAGTGACCAGCACTTCGGGATTTTAGAGTTCGGGATTTCGCGAATACAACAGTCGAACATCAATACACAACAATTCCTAAAATCGCGAAAAGTGACCAGCACTTCAGGATTTCGGAGTTCAGGATTTCGGGGTTTCAAATGTCAAACAAGAGCACAAAACATTTCCCAAAGTTCCGAAAAGGTGAAGGTAGGACCTGTATTTCAGGATTTCGGAATTCGGGGTTTCGAGGTTTCAAATGTCAAAAAATAGCACAAAACATTTCCCAAAGTTCCGAAAAGGTGAAGGTGGGACCCGTATTTTGGGATTTCAGAATTCAGGGTTTCAAGGTTTCAAATGTCAAACAACAGCACAAAACATTTCCCGAAGTTCCAAAAAGGTAAAGGCGGAGCCCGTATTTCAGGATTTCAGAATTCAGGGTTTTGGGGTTTCAAATGTCAAACAACAGCACAAAACATTTCCCGAAGTTCTGAAAAGGTAAAGGTGGGGCCCGAATTTCGGGATTTCAGAATTTGGGGTTTCGGGGTTTACTAACTCTCGATGCAAAAACACTACACAACGTCAAACGTCGAATCGTGAAGTCACAAAAAAGGTATGGGGCCTAGCAGATATCGGGTGTTGGTGTTTGGTAATGCTTGATGCAAGAACAACATCCCACAGTAATCGCCGAATCCCAAAATTCGATCAGGCTGTGGGGTCACTTCGAGTTTTTGGAGTTTGCAAGAACGAAAGAACTCCACACAACTTGAACCAATAAACTCCGAAAAGTCAAAAAAAGAAGAAAAAAACATGAACGGAGTTTAAAAACTCAATAATTTTTTTCCTGACATTATTCATACAGTTAGATTAATGAAATCACAGCATAACCTCCACTCCCAATATGCCAATCTCAACATTGATTTCACTCAGAAAACACATAAAGAAAGAAAATAACAATGAATTTAATTTAGAGGAGATTTCTTCCAAAATTTAACCATGCATAATCCTTTCAACTATCATAACAAATAAAAAGCCAATTCTATCGTTCGTTCAGAATAGAGTCACTCGAGATTAGATTTACCATATGTTCTCTGTCAGTCTTTAGGCTTCATGAATTCGAACTGATTTTTCCCACACATTATTATCTATCATAATTAGAATATGCAATACATCTGTTATTGAATCATTCACCAGAGAATGGAAATTATTTTAGTTCTAACTTAACACATACATTGCATCAAATATAAAATCATTCAGACAGAAAATGGAATCATTCCAGTTCCGATTTAACAAATATATTGTATCAGATATAAAATAATTCAGAACAGAGAAGGAGAAGATTTAACATATATGAACCAATTCGTGGGAAGACAAGGGGAACAACCACGTTCCTCCCAACCGTAGAATAGGGTAGCCAAAATCACTTGCCCGATTCACCCCCTAGCCTGACGATGAATCCATGAGGGTGAACTTGGAAACTTCTCCTCAGCTATGTCCTTCAATTCCAACAGTTGTCCTCTTGTCTCACACTTACTCAACAGTGCTCATAACAGCAAGGTGATTTTGTTTCAACAAACTCCTCTTGCCTCACACTCAATCCGCAGTGTTCATAACAGCAAGACAGCTTAGGAATCCTTTCCCAGCATACTTGGCAGTGTCTTGCCTCCTCGCATATGCTATATATTTACTTTCTTTGCCCAAGTCTTTTCCCTCCTTTGGGGATTTTCGTAGCTTTCTTAATCCCTGATTTTCAAGGGCTGCTAGTGGCCAAATCTCTGATTTTCCACTTGTAATCATCAGCCCAGAGGTAGTTCCAACTTGTTCCCCACTCATGGAGTCATGGTCAGCTAATTTTTAACATGGTTGTTCCATTTGTCCTCCTGCAGTTAATATAAATGTTCTGTTTTGATACAAGTGTCATAGTCAAATAGTTAGTTGAGTCCAAATAGATCTCTGCCCAACAGTCACAATAATTAAACACAATTATTAAATTTGAAATTCGGAATTTCCATAAATGGAAACAATTTTCTACATTCAAATTTGCCTAAAACGAACATAAATTTCCAGCACACAAAATAAGAAATATTTTATTGTTGGGGGATGTCACATCCTTTCCCCTTCAGTAAAACATTGTCCTCAGTGTTCGTTCCTTTCCTAGAACATGATTGGATGAGATTTCTGCAAATCTCCCTCCAATTCCCAAGTGGCCTCCTCAGGGCTAAAGTGCTTCCATTGCACCTTTACCTGAGCGACGAATCTGTTCCGAAGTGATATTTCTCTCCAGTCCAGAATGCGCAGGGGTTCCACCTGGAACTCACCCTCGGGTTCCACCTGCACCAAGTTCCAATCAATCATATGAGTGGGGTCATGAATATACTTTTTCAACAAAGAAACATGAAATACATTATGATTTCTTAGATTAGTTGGAAGTGTAAGCTGATATGCTACGGGTCCAATTCGAGCTAGTATCTCGAAGGGCCCACAAAACCTAGGTGCTAGCTTGGCACAGTTCCCCAACTCCAGCAAGCTTTATTGGGCTTTGACCTTCAAATAAACATGGTCTCCCACTTGAAATTCCAAGTGTCTTCCTTTCTGATCCGCATAGCTCTTATGTCTGTCATGTGCTTCTTTCAAGTCCTGTTGTACTTTCTTTACCATGTTCTCCATTTCTTGGAGCATCTCTGGTCCAACCATGATTCTGTCAGCCAGGTTATCCCAGCTAATTGGAGTTGTACACCTTCTGTCGTACAGTATTTCGAAAGGGATCAACTTAGCCAAAGTTTGGTACCCATTGTTATATGCAAATTCTACCAAGTGTAGGTAGTCTTCCCACTTGTTCGACTTTGTTATTACATACATTCGGAGCATACCCTTTATGATTTGATTTGTCCTTTCGGTCTGTCCATCCGTTTGTGGATGATAAATCATACTAAAATTCAAATTAGTATTTAGCCCTGCAAACAAATCCTTCCAAAAAGCGGATGTGAATTTTACGTCTCTATCTGAAATCACCATTTTAGGAATACCATGCAGTCTAAAAATTTATTTCATGAATATTTCAGCAATGTTAATAGCTTTAAAAGTAGACTTTATAGGAATAAAGTGTGCAGACTTACTGAGTTTATTGATTACAACCATGATTGAATCATTATGTTTCTGAGTTTTAGGAAAATCTGTTATAAAGTCTAGCGATATGGCCTCCCATTTCTATTCTGGTACTGGTAATGGTTGTAATAGGTCGGTTGGATGCTGGTGTTCGGCCTTAACCTGCTGACAATCTTGGCACCTAGCCAAGTACTCCACTGTTTCGCCCTTCATATTAGGCCAGTAAAATAGTTTTCTGAGTGTTGTTATTGTTTTCTGGTAACCTGGATGTCCAAAGTATGGTTTCTTATGCACTTCGTCTAAAATAGTTAATTTTATCTTTGTTGAATCTGGTATGTAAAGTCTGTTTTTAAATCGTAATAGTCCCTTCTTGTCGATACTTATATCTAGTTTATCTGAGTTTGCGATACTATTTTGAAATTATGCCATTATATTAGTGTAATTTCCATCATTGATGCATCTCGTCCTTATTCTTTGTTCCAGATTACTTTCTGCCCTGCTGATGTTTATCTCAAATAACCCATGAATTATGCGGCTTAAATCATATGCTACTTTATTTTCCTTACCCTTGATATGTCTGACCTCGAAGTCAAATTCGCTCAAGAAGGCTATCCACCTTGCCTGTCTTGCATTAAGTTCTGGTTGGTTAAACAGATATTTCACTCCGCTATTATCCATCAATAGTAGGAATTTTCTGCCCATTATATAGTGTCTCCACATTTTTAAGGCATGTATTACTGCTGCCAATTCTAAGTCATGAGTGACGTAATTTCTCTCGTGTTCCTTTAATTTTCGGGACTTGTAACATATCACGTGCCCTTCCTGAGTTAGAACACCACCTAGTCCCCCTTTACTTGCATCAACGCATACTATGAAGTCTTTATCTGGGTCTTCTACCTTCAAGATGGGCGTCAATGTCAATAATTATTTTAGCTTGTTAAAACTGTCTTGACACTTTTGTGACCAGTTAAACTTGGTCCCTTTCTTTTGTAGTGACGTGATAGGGTAGGATATCTTGGAGAACCCTTCTATAAATCTGCAATAATATCCGGTGATTCCCATGAATGACCGGATATTTTCCACATCCTTAGGCACTGGCCATTCCATAATGGATTTTATCTTTTCCGGGTCTACAGAAATACCTTCCGAGGAAATGACATGTCCTAAATATTGTATTTCTTTTTGACAAAAATCACATTTGTCGAATTTTGTGTATAGTTTGTGTTTTATTAGTGTTTGCAGGACTATTCGTAAGTTTTCATCATGTTCCTCCTCCGTCGATAAATACTACTACGAACTTGTCTAAGTACTGGTTGAAAATGCTATTCATCAAGCACATAAATGTGGTTGGTGCATTAGTGAGTCCGAAAGGTATGACTACAAACTCGGTGTCTGTATCTTGTTCGAAAAGTTTTTTTGTTTATGTCTTGGTCTTTTATCCTAACTTGATGATATCCGGATCGTATATCCAATTTTGAGAAGATCTTGGCCTCACCAACTTGATCGAACAGATCATTTATCCTGGGTAACGGGTATTTGTTCTTAATAGTCACTTTGTTCAGTTGTTTATAATCGATACATAGTCTTAGAGTACCGTCTTTCTTTTTCACAAAGAGGACTGGTGCTCCCCATGGCAAGACACTTGGTCTGATATACTCTTTGTCCAACAATTCCTGTAATTGTATTTTTAATTCTGTCAGTTCTGGTAGACTCATTCGGTAGGGTGATTTTGAGATAGGGGTTGATCCGGGTAGTAAGTCTATGGAGAAATCTATTTCTCTCCTAGGAGGTAATTCTAGTATCTCTTTGACAAACATGTCTCTGAATTCACGTAGGACAACAAAGTCTTCTAACTTGGGCTTATCTTCTTTTTCTAATAGATTCGTCACTTGGATGGCGTAAACTTGACATCCTTTCCTAATACGTTTCTTGAGTTGCATCGTTGAAACTTGTCTGACTGATACAGGTTTTGGTATGCCTTGGGTTGTTCTAACATTGCCAAAATTATCTTTATAGCTAAGTACCTTTGTATAACAATCTAGTATTTCTTTGTGTTGTTCCAACCAATCCATCCCAATAATCATGTCATAAGATCCTAGTGGTAGGATGTTCAGATTGGTCCTTATCTTTTGACCATCTAAGCTGAACTCGAGATCAGAAGTAAAGTTAACTACTTTTCTTTTAGTACCTGTTGCTAGTTGTACAAGCCAAGATTTTTCGTGCTTTTGTTTCTTAAGTTTATTTGACTCTACTACATCAGGAGTAATATAACTTAATGTAGCTCCAGGGTCAATTAAAACAGAAATTTGAGTGTCATGGATTTTACCTTCGACTTCTACCACCGAGGACTGGTGGTTAGCTTGTTG
>SNQJ01S0108180.1:0-29494 GCA_010110895.2 Picea sitchensis
AATATGGAAAATAAGGAACGTGTAGCATACTAGTTACAATATGGTATTTTGGTCTAGAATTTCAGCAGGCTGTAATTAGCAACCCAGAACCCAGAAAGAGGTGAACTTGGAAAGAGTGTCCATAATATGTATATGAGGAAACCCAATTGATATCCTATGAAAATTCCAAAGGAGTAGGTGCAAAAATGCATATTTACAGCGCAGAGTTGCGCCAAGTTGAAAAAAGTACAGAAAAATTAATGGGCATTTTTTTTTAAATAGCCATAACGTTTTGCTCAAGACTTGGATTTGAGCATGGGAGAAAGTGTTCGAAAGGTGTTGGAAAGTGGAATCTAAATATCTAACCAGAAAATTGATCTGGGCATTCAAATTTCTAGGAAATCAGAAAAAAGAACTCTGATATATATTATTAAACCAGAATGGTTCATATTTTCATGAAATTGTTGAAACAATTAGTCTGACAATGTTTTGTTGGCTACACATTTTCCAGAGTTAACAACAATTAGATCAGTTCAAGATCAGCACAAATTCCATAGTAATGGAAGAGGCATAGGGGACTTACAGTCAGGAGTATGATATTAGAGGGATGGATGTCCATTTGGGCATTGAAGGAACAAACTCTAATGGACATGGAGATGAAAGGAATGAAAACATGAATATGGAAGAGACCATTAAAAATTTGCAGAAGGATGTCCAAAGCCATAAAGATGATAATGAAATGATTATGAAAGCCAAGGATCAACAGGATGACTTCAACATGAAGTTAATGCAGAGCTTGAACCGAATAGAAAAGAAATTGTACAAGGAGAGTGGCTCAAGCAAATATGGAAGTCACAGGCCTCCTGATGAGAAAATAAGAACCATAAGTGTTAGCAGACATCACCACCACTCCCCGAGGCATTCCAATAAGAGAGCACATAGCAGCTCGATTCCATCCCCTATCAATAAGCATAAGGGGTCTAGGGTGGATGAGCTATGAGCAGAAATGAACAAAATCAAACCTCCTACATTTGATGGTGAGCACAAGTAGGATGAAGATGTAGAGACATGGTTGTTGGGCATGAGAAAGTATTTTCAATTGAATAATTATTCTTCTCATGCAGAAGTTAGAATTGTTATCTATCAACTCAAGGGAAAGGCATCCTTGTGGTGGGATCAGCTTGCATAGGTGCAACACATTAAAGAGAAAAGTGTTACCTGGAGGGAATTCAAGAAGCATTTTGAGAAGAAATACATGACTAAGAGATACTATGACAAGAAAATGAAAGAGTTATTTGAACTCAAGCTTGGGAGTATGACAAATGATGAATATGAAAGAAGGTTTCTAGAACTGTTGAAGTATGTCCCTTTCATCAAGGATGAGACAATTAAAATTCAAAGGTATTTGAGTGGATTGCCATCATTCATCAATGACAAAATACAGTATGATGATCCCAAGACATTGGAGGAGACCATAAGGTGAGATAAATGCCTATATGATCAACAAAAATCAAGGCCAACTTTCCAAAAATCTTGGGAAGACAAAAAGAAATTCAAGGTGGATCAGAGGAAGAAGGGATCTAAGCCACCATTCTTCAGAAATAATCCATAGGGATAGAAAAATCCTAGAGAGCCCAGAACGATTGAAACAGGGGGTCAAAGGCCAAGGCAGCCACCTATTCAATGTTGGGGTTGTAAAGGAGATCACATGTTCAGAGATTGTCCTCACATAGGTGAAAAGGTGAGAACCGTTCACAATATACAACAGGTTGAAACAGTGGAGGACATGGGCATAAATGTGTCAAGGATCTATGTAGCCCTGGACAACAAGCAAGCAGAGTATCAGTCACATATGATTGAAGTGGAAGGTATGATCAACAACCAAACCATTTCTATTTTAATTTATTCAGGAGCTAGTCATAGTTATACAGATCCTAAGATGGTGGAAAGTTTGCATTTGCCAAGAAGCAAGCATGGGAAATATTGGTTGGTGCAGCTAGCTACAGGAGCCAAAAGAAAAGTTAATGAGATGGTTAAGTCATGTCTTCTAGACATGAATGGGTTGAACAATAGGGTATATTTGAACATCCTGCCTTTAGGTTCCTATGACTGTCTAATTGTGATGGATTGGTTGGACCAACATCATGCTATCCTAGACTATCATAACAAGGAATTTACTTTCTTGGATGAGGAAGGGAACCTAAGGAGAGTGCAAGGAATTCCCAGGGCAGTAACCATCAAAGAAATTTCAGCATTGCATCTTAAGAAATGTTACAAGAAAGGGTGTCAATTATTTACAGTTCGCATGGATGAGACACCTAAAGATAAGGTGACAAATTTGGAAGATCATGCAGTCTTGGAAGAATTTGAGGATGTGTCCAAAAAGGTACCAGGACTACCCCCAAATAGAGATATTGATTTCTCTATAAATTTAATTCTTGGAGTAGCTCCAGTGTCAAAGACTCCTTATAGAATGAGTACACTAGAGATGAAGGAGTTGCAAATGCAGCTTGAAGAACTTCTAAATAAGGGGTATATATGCCCAAGTGTGTCACCTTGGGGTGCCTCAATCTTGTTTGTGAAGAAGAAATATGGAACATTAAGATTGTGCATTTATTTCATACAGTTGAATAAAGTGACTGTTAAGAACAAGTATCCTCTACCAAGGATTGATGATCTCTTTGATCAATTGAAGGATGCCAAGATATTTTCAAATATAGATCTCAGGTTAGGATACCATCAGGTAAGGATTAAGGAGGAAGATATCATCAAGACCACCTTCAGGAAGAGGTATGGTCATTATGAGTTCACAGTGGTGCCATTTGGGTTGTCAAATGCACCAGTTGTTTTCATGTGCTTAATGAATGGTGCTTTCTAAGAATATTTAGACAAGTTTGTCATTGTATTTTTGGATGACATTCTTGTATATTCCAAGTCAGAAGAAGAGCATGAGCATCATTTGAGGATGGTGTTGCAAGTGTTAAGGGAGCATCAATTGTATGCCAAGTTGTGCAAGTTCTCATTTTATCAGAAGCAAATTCATTATTTGGGGCATATTATTTCAAAGGATGGGATAGCAGTGGATCCTGAGAAGAGAATCCATTAGAGAATGGTTAGCGCCAAAGAATGTTACAAAGGTCATATCATTCATGGGTCTTGCAGGGTACTACAGGAGATTTATTGAAGGATTCTCAAAGATTGCACACCCAATCACTTCCTTGCAAATAAAGGGTGTGAAGTTTAAGTGGACATTGGATTGTGAGAAGAGTTTCCAACACTTGAAATAATTATTAACAAGTGCTCCAATACTAAGGATTGCAGACCCAAATGAAGACTTCATTGTATGCACAGATGCATGTAAAGAGGGACTTGGTGGAGTCCTTAGTCAAAATGGGTTTGTTATATGTTATGAATCAAGAAATTTGAAGGAGCATGAAAGACATTGTTGAAACAAATTTTAAAGTTTTTATTTTTTAAGACTAAAACCTTCCTTTTTAGGGTTTTGGATTTTCATAAAGCATAACCCTCGCTATCATTTCCAAAATCCTAGTACCGAAATCCTGACAAGCTTTACTCTTTAAATAACCAAAGGCAAAAACCAAAAGTGTTTTAAAATTCCTGACGTGCATTCTATAAAGTTATTTTTAATCACAGTTTTTGAAACCCTAAAGGAGTTGATTAACATTTAAAAAAAAAAAACTTTCAGGATTCGGGTCTACTCAAAACCATAATATTTCTATGCATATGAATCAAAAAATCCCAATCCCCGATTTCCCGAAAGAATGGAAGTTACTAATTATTAAAGATTAAGTTAATATTATTGTGATTTCGCAATTTCGGGAATCGGGGTTTATCGATGACATGCCTCTTGTATCCACAATCCCCGAAACGTGAAGTCTCGAACCATAATCATCTTTTAAACTGGACTAACTCTATTTTAAAAAAACATGATTAACGATAATTAAACTTCTTAGGTTTTTTCTTATTTTCGGTACCGTTCAATGAAATTTTTCAAATTTTGAATCTGGGATTGCCGAAATACGGCCACTATTAATAAACAGATAATTCATAAATGTTGCGACACTAATGCATATCTCAGAAATATTTTTTGCATTAAATGTAATTGATTACAGGTCAACTGCATCAGTATTTTCATCATAAAACGAGTTTAAGGCGAATTAAAAGTCTTTGTTCCAAAAACCTATGCGTGTTCTGTCTTTCAAAGGTAATTCGCATTCGGCCAAACTCATACGCTTCTTTTTTGTGACAGGTTTTCCTTCTAACATAAAGTTATGGCACCAACGAAAGCACCGAAGAAGAGTGAAGATACAGAGGAGATGTGTAACCTAGAAGGAGATATCATATCCGACACTACGCCACACGCCATCGACTCAATTAAATCCTGGAGAGAAATCTATGAACTCCTAGATTACGAAATAAAAAATTCTCCTACTAATTCCGAGAATCACCTTTGGGATATAGCAGAATCAGAGCTTCATAAGATCACAGCATGCCCTCGGCTCATGGCATACAATGACATGATCAATTGGGCCTTGGAGAAGGTTGATATCCCAACAAGAAGCATTTTAAACGATCAAGCGGTCGTTGTTGACTCATTTAGGCCAGAGCATATACAAGTAATGTATAAACTCTCACCAAATCCTAAGTACATTTATAATGTCGAATTTACAGTTGAGTTTCAAAGGAAGGAGTGTACTGAGGCAGACCAAACTTATCTCGATTTAATCAAAGAATGGTGTAGATGTCCATCGAAATTTAGGGCGGATACCCATGGAATTTATGCCACAGCATCTTTGAACGAGTACATGGTCTATGTAGCCATTATGCTATGTAGACTCTTTGGGAAAAAGAATCCCTGCCATTTTCCTGCAGAATGGGTGCCCTTTTTAGAAGAAGCATCAGAAGGATACACTTTTAATTGGAGCAAGATTTTGTCTGATAACCTAGCCCAAGAGGTTTCAAATTACAGAGTTGCAAGATCTAAAGGTCAGCCAGTGGCCTTTTACATGTTGGCATACATCATGGACGCAATTTGCTTTGTGACTACATTTCCCCTAATGAATTGGAGTTGAAACATAACCTGCCCTGAACCCATTCATGAGTATCACTCTGTGTTATGGAAATAAAATGATAAGAATGCATTTTACGAAATTTGTCATTTCATAGTAATTCCAATGCATAAAATATTTTATGGCTGTGAACCCCCTCTCATTTCTGAGACAGTCTCAGAAAACCTCAAAGAAATAGCCGACTGGTTCATCGATGAAAACTTCTCTTGCATTAGGGTTTATGGGTGCTCAATCCCCCCTCATGCGCTTCCAAAATTCCTCCTGGACAGACTGGTATTGAGGGAGGTAGCACACCAAATAGTGAAAGGTGGTATTGGAATAGAGCTAAAGGCAACTCAAAAGAAGTCCTGGCCAATCTTCCGTGTACATATCGGGAAATTTTCATTGCTAAACCTAGGTCATTCTAAAGTGGAAGCTGAAGCACTAGAAGAAGTTAAACTGGTAAATATCGAACATAAAAAGCATGACCCTTATCAGCTAGTGAATAGACATTTGATGCACTGCAATATGAAATCTTATGAACACGAAGAGTCTATTTATGATGATATATTCAAAGAGGTTAAAACCTATGAGGAGGTATTGAACAGGGTACGGGCCTTATCATCTGACTTACATACTGGTTTCATGTCCTTCCAAAGTCACACGTGAAGTTGTTTACCAAAGATTTTGCAGGGTGAATCCACAACCCCCCCTCCAGAGCAGGAAGGGCCTCCCCTAGGTTTTGAAATAGATGCACAGGATAAAGAAAATACAAAGGTAAATATGAAGGAGATTGAAATGCCTTCACAAGAAACAGAAGTTCCTCAGACAGAGAAATCAGAGTCAGGGAAATGAAAAGAGTTGGAAACATCTCCAGAAATCCCTGAGGATTTTCCCAAAAAAATAGGAGGAACAACATCAGCGAAGCTTGGAAGTCCTATTACTTCTTTGACCCCATTACATTCTACCTATGGAAACCCCCAAGAGGGAGCTCTATATGTTAGTGATATCGAACCTATTTCTAGGGATGATATTCCTTCCTCTAATTACTTTTTTAGTAAAAAGAGGAAGGCTATCCTAAAATAGGAAATGCATCCAAGAAGAGACATGATGATAAAAAAGCACAATATCATTGTAGATGGACAAAAACTTGAAGAGGGGGAATTCGCTACAGAAATAGCAGGCACAATGGGAGCCTTAGCATTGGAAAATTTATACTCTGTGGGTAATTTGAGAACTATGTTGCAGCAGAAAGATCAGATGATAGCTCAGATACAAATCAAATTAAAGGAGACTGAAAGAAGTATCAGTCGGGAGATAAACAAGGGTCTAGAATGAGCCAGATTAAATGACATTCAAGAGATTCAAAAACTGAAATCAAGCTTAGATGAAGCAAACCTGAAGATATAGGTTAGTCAAGCACATATCCTACAGCAAGAAGAAATGAATAGACAATTACAAAATAAGATTAATTCCATTCAAAATCATGTGATAGAGCTTGAAATCTTCCAAGCCCAGGTGTTGGAAATACATACAAAGATAGAAAAAGAGCAACAAGGAGTGTTTTTAAGGCTGTAATTTATTCAGAATTACTTTCAGGAAGCAAGTAAATCCTTGGAGAGTATTCTCCTAAAAGAGAGAGAAGTGAAAGTAGCCAGAACAACTTTTCAAAAAGCAATGGCTCTTTCAACAAAAGAGGAGGTCGGAGAGACTCAAAATCTATCTATTTCATAGCAGATTAAAGGTGATATAATACTCAAGGTGTGGGAGGAAAACCTCACAGAAAACAAGAGAATAACCAGACAGGTTAATGACAATTGTCAAGAAATTTTCGATTTTTTAGAGAAAGCTTCATTGAACATTGGAAGAAACAACTATCCAGGGTTGTTAGGAGAAATTAACATTGGTAAGCATCAGTTAAGATTCAAGGAGGATCTGGAAGAAATTCAGGTAGAGATCCCACAAATAAAGGTAATCAATGTCACTCAAATTGACAAATGGATAGTGATGCCAAACTTAAAGTTACAAACTATTAATTTCACGAGAAATATAATCGAAGACCGTCTACCTGAACTACAGAGAATTTTCTTCCTATTTGAGGCAAAAGATATTCCAGAAGTTCCCAGAGTTTTGGTGTAGTTTCTGGGAAAATGTATTCATTGTCTTAATACAGAAGAAGGAAGTTCATCAACGAAGACATAAAGTATTATTTTGAAAATTTCATCATCGAAATTAATCAAAGAAGATAAAGATAGAAATATAAATGGTTCAGTGTTTCACATTCATGTAACCGTTAGTCTTTGGAAGTTGGTTAATCACCAATAGAAAAGAAAATTTTGGCGATCATGTATAAATATAATTTCACAAGATTGAGAAGAGGCTTTTTGTTTTTTTGGAGCCAATTGTATTAGAAGTTTTCCAATTTACGGTGATATAGATAATGTAGAAGAGATTATGAATTCTGTCAACTTGAAGCTATGTGTTCCTTCACTTTGTTCTCAATATTTTTCAACGTCTTTATTTTCATGTCTTTCTAAACTTGTTCTTCAATATTTTTCAACGTCTTTATTTTCATGTCTTTCTAATGAATGATTATCTATAGTTTAACTCAAACTTCTATTGTAGTTTGAATTTATTTGATTATCTAATAATTTACATATTTTCCTCCTGCGGATTTCTATCAATCAGCCAAGAGACCCCGAGGTCTTTTGGATGGTTATATCTTATACTTCATTAGAAATCTCATTTTTCTCCTCCTTCTGTTATGATATGAGATTTTTTTCATGATTAAAGCCTCATATTTTCAACAAATATATTTCTTTGTTATTATTTTACTATTCTTAAATTAATATTTCAAGCATAGGAAACGGACTATACTGTTATTGTGTTATTGTTTTGAGTTCCAAAACTCCTTTCTATTTCATCCCTCAAAACCAAACAAAAATCTCTAAATATTTTATAATTCAATAAAATTTTACTTCCCATGAATGTCCCAAATAATAGATAGCCTAACATTGAACCCGGCCTTCAAGATCAAACTAGCATTGTTTTAAACATGTTTAATACTATTCTACAAACAAAAACCAATAGGGATGAGTTAGAAATATCATGGGCTACAATCGAACATGACATAAGCATCCAAGAAAACTGGGAAGCTAGACAGAGACAGCTGAGAAACCAACTCTGATTTACCTTTCACACTGATTCCTACCCTTACCTTTTTATCTTTATGGATGCTTTGATGGTATACTTTAGAGCCTTTAAAGTATAAACTCAGGAACAATGCACACTATGCCACTCATGATTTGGAGTCAGAAACTATAGCTGCATGCCTTGAGGAAATGGAAACACTCATGGGGAAAAGGTCTCAGCTAAGAACGTAATTCACATAATGGTCTCAAATATTTATTTGATCACCAACTCTAAAATGCAAAGCATATGGTTAGACTTTCTAAGTGAATATGACTTTGATATAAATCATATCAAAGTGAAAGAGAACAAAGTGGCTGATATACTCAATAGAAGAGTGCATGAAATGCATGCTACAACCATTAGCATGAACCAAACATTTGAAAGACAATTAAGGAGGCTGCAAAATTAGATTTAAAATACAAGGAATTAGTGAAAAATTATAGCAAGGTAATTCATGTGCCAGAATTGAGGAATACAAGTTAGATATTGATGAAATTCTCATGTACATGGTAGAATTTATGTACCAAATTCCTCAGAATTGAAAAATATGATATTGAGAGAAATGCATAATGTACCTTATGTTGGGAAACCAGGATATCAAAAAACTATTGTAGCTATCAAGAGCCAATATTATCGGGCTGCATGAAGAAAGAGGTTGATTTTATTTCCGCATGTTTTGGAATGTAAAAGGTAAAGGTTGAGCATAGACACCTAGTTGGTTTTCTACAATCATTACCCATTCTCATGGAAATGGGAAGTTGTAAGCATGGATTTCATCACTAAACTTCCATAACAAACAAACAACATGATTTTATAATGGTAGTGGTGGATAATCTTACTAAAGTCGCCCATTTATTCCACTTAAGCTCACTCACAAGGAAACTAAAATTGTTGAGTCTAGCCTCCAAGCCTTGGGAGAGGCATGTGGTCTTCCCCTATGTATTTAGTATCGACCACCCTCCATGGGAGAAGTAGTTATTGAATATTGAGCATGTGGTTGAAACTTTCACCAATCCATAAATGGAAGGCATAGAAAGGGTCAGAAGCAAATTCCATGATACCCCTGCTAATGGACAATTTCTCTCGAAAGTTTAAGGTCAGAACTGCTAATGCATAAGAAGTTACATGCACCAAGTAAGAATACCATGCACACGAATCCTTAAATGAAGCAACAAATGACTCTCCCTCATCAAGGGAGCAAACTGTTCTAAGTATATATATATATTTTTATATTTTTGTAAGGATCAATAGTAGCTAATCTCCGATTGTAATGTTTTTGATGAGGCCTTTGGTTCTCTGGTTATAGAATGATTTTTTTGAGATTTCTTGTTTAATGGCACCCAACTTCTTTTATTCCTTGTTTTCACTCTTTAAAGCCCCGCATGGATGATCCAGTTGGGTGTTGTGACTATCGTATAGTTTATGTTTGACTATATCAGTTTTTGCAGCAACTTTAAGTTTCCTGAATTTTTCAGATCTAAGAGGATCTCATACCTAATACTTTTCCTCCAAAGGTTGCTGGAACACCGGATTTCTAGAGCAGAATTTTGTTCCTCTCTCATTTTCCTCCACCAACTCACCACTATGAAACTTACTAGCTTAAGTTAGAATCAAGACCTCACTTATCTATGCACTTCCAACCCATTCTTCTGAGTTAAAGAGATATTATTCTCAATTTGCATTCCCATTTGATCACCCTTTGTAACTCAACTCATGGATATACATAAACTAATGGGATTCAGTCTTTGCTCCTACTGCAATCTAGGAGTAACTTCTAGTGCTAACATTTCTAGCACCGCTTGTTGGGGACCTAAGTTGAAGATTTTCCCTGCAGGATTGAACTGGTAGACAAAGCTTACTGATTCTAATGGTGCATCAGAACTCAATACATCTTAGATTGCTATTGTGCACATGGTGACCTATCAGGATGAATCCACCAACCGCCTCATTTCTTAGTCAGCTCGAAGGCGCATTAATAATGCCAGCCTCATCCAGGTCCGCCTAGCTACTTTCAAATGGCCACTCTAAGAAAATTACATTCTGAAGGAAAGGCTTCTTGAGAAGGAACTTCTACTACTTAACTAGGTATTTCTTATAATTTTCCATGTCCTTTTCAAGCTCCATTTTCTGCTCCTCAGTCCCCTTTCATACCTTCTACTAGAGTTTCCCCAAACTTTAAATTTTGGAAGTGTCCTCAAGGATTTTTCCCTCCTAGTCTCGATTAGAGGGAGAAACTTCACCATTCCTTTCTCCTAAATCATCGTGGGTTTAGACCCAATGCCTCGTGAGATTTCCTCAATTCGATCACTCACCCTCCTCCCATCAAGGTACATCAGGTACAAAGAAGCCTCTTACTTTCTTCAAACCCTACACCCTTTCTCTCACTGCTGTTTTATTTCCTGCCTCCTTGTTCAACCCTTTCCTCCTATTTCTCCTCCACCTATTGTCCCTATGGTAGAATTAAATCCCCCTATGACTAGAATGGGGGCTATTATAGAAGTTGTGTATTCCCCCTTTGTTTTCCTTCTGCTTGGCCTCTCCCTAGAAGGCTGACTACTCTAAACAGCTTGCCCAAGTAAGTCTAAGGTGTGAAGAGAACTACAGAGGAACACCTTGAGGGCCTTTTACATTTTACGATCACAGGTCATCATGCATGCACGTGTGTGGATAGGATTTTGTTCAGCCTTAGCTGCAGGCTAGAATGGTCCAAGGTCTTGTCTCCTGGATCTATTGATGGGTTTGAGGCTTTGGATAGTGTCTTCCTAAGACAATTGGGGGATAAAAAGGATTTCATGTATTATATCACAGAGTTTGGGTCCCTGGCTGCAGGAAAGAGGGAGAATCTATTTCTAACTTCTCAAAAGGTTCACCAAGATGTACACAAGATCTCATATACAAAGCTCCACATAGGCTTCAACCAAAAATTACTTATGCCACGATTTTGGACCCCCATTTTTGCCTCCCATTGAGGGAAACAAGAGCCACTTCCCCTACCATATGAAAGATGCACCAGAAGTAGAGTCTGCACATAGCTGGTCAAGCCCCCACCAAATAGATTGATAGGACATACCCGTGCAGAGACTCCGAAACTCCACTTCAGTTCGCTCTTCCTCCCCTCAAATGATGAAGTACCAAGACATTTAAACTACTTTCAAATTCTAGAATGGAAAGGCTGGAATTAGAAGGGAAGCATAAATACAAAAAATCCTCAAAATGTTGACAATGTAGGAAATTTCCGTGGAGGCTAACAACATGTCTCTCAAAATTATGCCAAGGAACAAGCAATATAGATATTGTCTAGAGATCTCAAACCCTCTCCCAAAATAACCTGTATGATGAGGAGAGGGAAGAGCTTGACCCCCAAATTCATTGTATTGGAGACACCTACACTTTTCCCCATTTAAATCAATATTCCTATGAGGAGTCCCTCTTGAATAGTCAAATAAATGAGCTAAGTAGGGGGGGGAGAAAGATAATAATAACAATCCCACAACAGGTCTCAGTCAAAGAAGAAAGAGGGAAGTCAGACACCGATCGGCCCCTCTATCAAGGCAGAAAAAGCCTACAGCAGCAATGAATTATAGAAAGGAAAAGAAAGCTCAGAATCACTCTCCAATAGCTAAAGAACTGCCCTCAGAGGTAAGGGAAATTTAGAAGCCTCCTTCCTCCTTTATCTTGAGCATGAAGTTCTAAAAATAGAATTCTTGTGCCCATTTCAAAGCTAGTCAAACATGAAGATTTTAAAGGTCCCTCTCTAAATTATTTGTAGTTCAAGCCTTCAAGGTCTCCACGACTCAATGAAACTCCATGAAAAATCTAGCAATACATGAAAGCCCTATATATAGAATATAGATATGATCCATCCCTCCTTCTATATGTCCAAGGCTGAACATTCACATAAGGCATGCATAATCACTGATGGATTCGGGCATCTCTATAATTCATGCCAAAACCATCATCATGGAAGAACCTGCTGGAGTCACTAAGCTTACTCATGATTTGTAATTTTCAATTCAAGAAGGTACGTTATCTGGGTTATCAAAGATCCGTCATGACCTTGCTTCAAATGTCTATCAAAAGTGTGGTCATGACATTGTAGTAGGTAGCCGATGTGCCCCCTAAGCTTCATGGTATGCTATTGTCAAGATCTTGGATAAAATGACTTGGGGAACATTATAGATGGACCTAACATATGATACTATTCTAGTGTTCGGAGCGGAGCATAGGAGACTATATAGAGAAGCCTGCCTTGGCTCATATTATCATGATGAGGCGTAATTCCAAAAATCATCATATCTTTTCTCTTGACACATATTTTGGATCTAGCTTGCTGCAACTCACCGACTCCCCCAAGCCTCCTTTTGAAATCAGAAATCCCATTACCCTCTGTGAAAACCCCATTTTGATATCACATTCTATTTGGTAAATTTTGATGGAGCCTTCTAGAAGGTGAAATGGTAACTTTTGTTTCCCCTACTCAGGAAATGATATATTTGTCATACAAATTAGAGTTCAAGACTACCAATAATGTGGAAGAATATGAATCTCTTATCTTGGGTTTGCTAAAGGACATGGCATCAAGAGATAACAATGTTTGGGGATGATGAATGATTATCCAAAGCAGCACTTAAATATTTATCAAAGCCAAACACTTCTACCAGAGTTACAGAAATGAATCTTGGGACCTCATTGACATTTTTTCCTAGCTTTCAACATATCATTTATCCCAAGAGGAGAAAACACTCTTGCCGACTCTCCAAGAAATTCTGTTAGTAATTTCGTGAGTCCCTCTACCACCCAAGCTCATGTATGACATAGAAGTGAAATACAACCCCTCCATACCTGACAATGTCAAACATCGGAAAGTGTTTGAGGATGTTCTTGATCAAGAGATTCCTGGAAGCTGTTGAGGATTTTTATGCATTGCATATCGATCAAGACCCAAATTCTAATACAGAATCTCGGGCCAAGGTTTTCCTCAACAAAATTTCCAACCATCACATTGTTCAGTTACCCATCAATCACATCCCAAAGGGACTAGGTTCCTTTGTAAATTCTATTTGACAACAATGATGTGGCAGTAAAAAGAAGAATATCAAATGAAGACACGAATGTAGTTGAGTGCAATGTTGGCACAAAAAGGGATCCAAATTTATTGGTGCCAGCAGTCTGCCAAAGGAGTAGAAAGTCGAAAGGTTGTTGAATTATTGAAATAATTCACGATGTGTTTTACCGACCTAATAATGTAATACTCCTTAGAACGTAGATGACACAAGTGTTATTGAGCACAATATCCCATTGAAAGAGTGAGGACAAACCATTTAGGCATAAATTAAGACAAATTAATCCTATGTTGTTGCCTATCATGGATAAATAGGTGAAGAAGTTGTTGGACGCCCGCATCATTGTAACTCGAGGTATTTTGGAGGGAAAATAACTTGTCCCGGTGAGAAAGAATGGAGAACAGTTCGCGGACGATTTTATAACCCAAACTGAGCTCTAGGAAGGACAATTACCCATTTCCTAAGATGGAACACACATATTGCAAAGGGCGACAAAAGCACCCATAATCAATCGATTGATGGATTTTCCGGGTTATAATCAAATCTTTGTTCTGCTTCGAGGACATAGAAAAGACAACCTTCATCACTCCCACATCACTCCATAGGGTACTTTCATGTACGATAAAATATCATTCGATTTGATGAACGCATGGGCCACCTTCCAAAGAGCAGTGGATATAGCTTTCATCGGTGAAAGGGACAAATTTGTGGTCATCTATTTGGATGACACTCATTCAAATCCAATAAAGAATATCATATCCCTCTAAGGAAAAGGCCTTCTTTAAAATGCGTAAGGTTTGGTCTCCCAAATCCCCAAGAAATCTCAGCCTAAGAGAAGGAGGGAAAGTTACAGGGCACATTGTATCAAAGAGGGGTTCGTGAGTCAACCCCTGCAATGTAGTGGAGGCGATCCAAACCTTTTCACTCCCAAGGTCTAGGAAAGAAGTCCAGTATTTTATGGGAAAATTAACTTTATGAGAAGGTTTTCTTCCAATTTTGTTGAAATGGTAAAGCTCATAATAGCCGGTGCTCTGTGGAAGGGAAATGAATTAAAGTGGGCTTCCGAGTCCAGGAATTATTTTGAATAGATCAAGAAAGACCGACCTAAGTGCCTCGTGTTTATTAGTCCCCGACATTCAAAATATTTTCTCGATTTTCCTTCTCTTCATTTGACACAGTGTTAGTTTTTTTACTACAGAATAATGCAGAGGGGATGGAGTAGCCTATTACGCCAAATAGGCATTAAGAGATGCAGAGGTCGAGTATGAAATCATGGAGAAACAAACCTATGACCTCAGAAATCTCTAGAAGTTTAAAGTCGCAGGTTTTTTCTATTCCAAAGCATTTTGCATATGTTCCTTCGGGCCTCCTGTGGAATGACATTCTTCAACCTAACATAATTTGGGAGAAGATGTAAGTGGATCGCCAAAATCCTCGAATTTGATATGGAAATAAGCCCACAAAATTGGTTAAAGGTCATGGTTTAGCCAAGTTGTTGGTTGAGCCAATTGCCAAGCTTTAAAGTTAGCTTCACCAAAGATTTCTCAAAACATCAGCAAGTTGAATTGTCTAATGGAAGTTCTCAAGACAACCTTCCATTAGCACGCTACCGTATAAAGATATTATACATTTCCTGTAGGAGTTAACTTCCATAGTATGGGAAAAAGAAAGGAAAGAGATTTGAAGCTCAAGTAAATCAGATATTGTCTTATTGACTAGGTCTTGCATTGGAAAGACCCTCTGGAGTGCTTTCGGTGATGTCTAGACCTACGTGAGGCCCAAAGGATTATATTTGAGTTCCACAATAGCCTATGTGGGGGACACCAATTCTGGAAGACCATGACTACAAAATTCTCAAGATACATCGGGCCCACTTTGTTCAATGATTTTGCATAAAGATTAGAAATTGGGTGATCAAATGCTTCAAAGATTCAAGCAGGAAAGAAGCAGCCAAATCTCTGCCACTAAAGCATGTAGTAGCTTCAAAGGTTCTTCAAGAATGGGGGTTCAATTTCATTGGGGAGAGATTCATCCTACTTCAAGTGGTCACCATAGATGGATCTTTAACCTCCAGAACAGACATTTCACCATGGACAGAAGCTATCCCCACCAGGAGTGATCCACACAAAGTGATCATTGGATTTCTTAGAAGATAATATGGAAAGGTTTGGTTGTCCTAGAAGAATCATCAATCGATAATGTCGCATCCTTCAAGTCTAATCCATTGATCAAATTATGTGAACAATTTGGGATTTCATTATTCAATTCCACTCCATTATTATCCCCAAGGAAATGGATGACTAGCAGAGTCCTCTACCAAAATCCTTATAAAGCCATTAAAAGATTTTTGGAAGACAATAAGAAGGCATGGGATTCAAGCTCAAATTCACTCTATGGTCCGATCGAGTGACAACAAAATATCCATAGTAACCACCCCTTTCCAATCCTTTTATGGATAGAAGTTGTTTTCCTTCCTCTATTTGGTTTTAATTGAGAAAATTTGTTACATGATTTACTAAGGAGAGCCTAGTGATATGATCAAAAGGATTCATTAGATGGTAGAGGTCCAACAGACGGGAGAAAGTGATGAAAAGATCTCATGGCCTTTAGCAAAATATCAAGCAAGCCTTTGACTGAAGGCCAAGAAGGAATATTTCCAAATGGGAGATCTAGTGCTTTTAAAATTGTAATGCAATCAGCAGAGGGAAGCACAACAAGTTTGAAGCCTTTTGGATTGGGCCATTCAAAATCTCTAAAGTGTTTTTAAATAACTTACGTGTTGCAAGATTTGAAAGGAAGTTTTAATGGCCCTGTGAATGGGCATTTTCTCAAGAAGTTTTTATTTGAGCCATGAGTGGCTCCCCCGTGTTCAGGAATATTTTTTCTTGTTTGTTTTTGCTCTTAATAAAGACCACAACCTGCAACGCTTAAGGCACTAAAACTCGTAATGTAGCTTCAAGTATCATAGGAGCATTCCTCCCCCATGGAGCCCATCGTTAATATTATCTGTCAAATCCTTGGGGATCAGATTCTCCCCGTGGTTCATAATTTTTCTCGCCTTTCCCCTCTTTGTTGACCATCGTGATTTTCTCCCCATTCTAGCATGTCTTTCTCTTTCATTTGCAATCATCCTTGTCGATTGACCAATTCTCAAGTAGTATTCCGTAGATATCGCCCCGTCTTTCATCTCTTCCAAAGGACACCAATGACTCTCTTTTTCATTTCTCCATCACTAAACGTAACCTTGCCTTCCTGGGCCTAAGTTTATTCATCACCTAAAGTCTCCATTTTCACTATCTACATCTCCGAGAATGATTGAACAGTGACACAAAGTAAGCGAGAGAGAAAAGATCGATTTTCAACGGTGAGGATCCATAACTAAGATTGTTTTATTCTTTTCTGTAATTGGGGCCATGAGGTTGCATGGAGGTTCAGGTCGTGCGCGAGGCCCGAAATGATCTAATCCATCCGATCTAGTGGGGATTGTGGAAGTTGAATGAGATTTTTCAGGAATCATCATTTCGAGGTTCTCGTCAACAAATCCACCCATAAATTCAAACCAAATTTTAAATTATGGAACCCCTGGTGTTAAGTCAAGGGCCCTAGCCGACCATATAGACGAAATATAAGAGAGGCACTGACACAAGTTAAGGGTCATCACGATTTTGGCAGCTGGGAGTCTGAAGGATGAGGATTCGACTCCTTCTCATCGGAAATACATGAAATTCACGATGCGCCTTTGGTGTCGGTCACGGTCAGAGCCTTATGGTTGTATGAAGTGGGGCCAAAGCGGACAAGGGCTAGGGTTGTTCAATGGAAAAAATGATCATGGTCGCCCATCTGGAAGAAAAAGATGACCACCGATCTCGCCGAACGCTGGCTGACATTTCGCATCGCTATATCAAAGTCATGGGAGGTTAAAACCCCCCGAAAGGGAAAGCGCTGAAATGCATTTGAATATAGGTGTGAGGTCATGGCCTTGGGCTATATTGAGAATGGGGCTTGAAGAAAAAAGAGGCTAGCCTCCAAGCCTTGGGGAGAGGCATGGTTTTCCCTCATGTATTCGGGCCTCGGCCCACCTTCCATGGGAGAAGTATTGAACATTGGGAGCAGGTGGTTGAAATTTCCAAATTTCAATCCATAAATGGAAGGCTGGGGAAAGGTCTAGAGAAGTCGCCTCGCGGGTACCCCCAGTTGATGTACAAAGTTCCCTTAAAATCCATGTGCTCGCCTCAACCAACATTATTAAGAAGCCGATGCACAAATTGGCAAGCAAAGACCATGCAATACAAGCCTTAAATGAAGTGTACCAATCCAATCTCGTTGTCAAGGAGAAAATTGTTGCAAGTATATATACAATTTTTTATTTTTGTAAGGACTTACATGGTAGAGCTAAGCTCCCGACAGTAATGTTTTGATGAGGCCTCCGTTCTCTCAAGTTATGAATGATATTGAGACTTATTGTTTAATGGCAACCAACTTCTTCTTTTATTCCTTGTTTATGAATCTTAAATCCCGGGCATAGATGATCCAAATGCGTTGTGACTATCATATATGTATGTCAATCATATCTATTTTTGCAGCCTTTAAGTTTCTGTTTTCAGATATAAGAGGATCTTATATCTGAAACTTTCTCCTCCTTAGGTTGCCGGAAGACCTAATGTCCAAAGCGCATCATGCCTTTCTTGTCTTTTCTTCCACCCACTCACCATGATCCAAACTCATCGGCTGGAGTTAGATCAAGATCTCACTTATCTATGCACTTCCAACCCAATCTTCTAAGTTAAAGCAATATTCTTCGCTTATCTCCATTTGATCACCCTTTGTAAACGTTCAACTCCAGATAAATGGATGGGCATCAGTTTATCTTCTTTCTCAAGAATCCAGAGACTTCGGTGCTACTGATTCTTCATGTTATCCAATAGTAGGTGCACTACCATACAATCGTGGGTCTCAAGAACTCTGCAATGGCAGAAATATGTTGCCTCAATGCCTAATAAAAGTCTATCTGTGATCCTGGTTAATATGAGGACAATAATCTTGAGGCTTATATTGTTTATCGCTTGAATGGGGATTTGACTCCCGACCTTATCATTCCCTGCAATGCAATGAGCGTCTATGTATTCCTTTATTTTCATACCACTCCTAGATCCTCAAGATTTGAGGTTGACCACCTCACCTCAACATGACAAGCCTGTCAAGAAATAAATGTCCTCGACTTAAATCCTTAATGGTTTCCCATGAAGTTTGAAGCTCTCACTATCTAGATCCCAATAATCCACGCAAATCAGAAGTAATCCCCACTGGGTCTTCTCATCCCTTTAGAGTGAAAAAATTATACAACCCACATCTCTTCAATTCCATTTGGTCTACTAGATATCTTTCAATAAATAAATATATACTTCTCTTTTTCCTCCACTCTAGCACCATCCTGTAAGAAAAATCATTTTTGAGTTAGAAATCTATAAAAAAAATGTTTATCATACTTGGGCTTCATGATTCACATTGTATAGGGATGAGTATATGTCGATGTCTTTAAAACCCACATTATAATCACATCTAGGCAATCACCCAATGGAACGACATAGCCTACACCTAAACTTCCAATTTCCAAATAACTTAAAAATTGGAACTTAATTACAAAATCTAATCCACTAAAAAAGAATGTAGAGGGGAAGAACATTTACCCGGGTCCATGATCATCGATTCTGGCTTACTCAAATTTCCAACAATCATAACTTGAAATTCGGGGGCAATTTGGTCCAGAATGCACTATTTGGGTGAAAATTTGAAATGGTATGGTAAAATTGGTGGTTTTTACTATTTATAGAAAACATTTAACCACTTTACATAGTTTGGATAATATTTTTGCCTAATGGAGTAATACTTAAAGGATTGAGAGTCAATTTTTAGTTTTTTTGTCCACAGATTCTTGCTCTTTTCAACAATGTTATGTCATTTGCTCCTCAGAATCCTTTGGAAGTATTTCTACTTCATCTACCATAGGATAGGTATCCATTCCATCATGCATTATTTGTATCATCCTATGACTGTCACCCATATGCCTTAGGTACAAACCAATTTTATAGTGACATGAAACCTTCTATCACTTTCCTCTCCTCTTCAATTAAAAGTGTTGCTATTGAATGGTAGAGACTTACCAAACATGGTTACCCTATTTAGATCCTCCTCTGCTTCATTACAAGTCTATGCAAATATTTTTTTCCGCACGACCGGAGTCCCTTATAGATAATATATGACTTTATGATGAGCCTCATATCTCACTCATAAACATGCCAACCTATACCTAAAGGACTTCCAAGGAAGTTTGATTTAAGCTCTTTTCCAACTCGCTTTTCAAAAAGAGAAAATATTACCGAGTGAACTTGCCTCTTTCACACTGTAGAATTACTTGAAAGGACATCTATCATTTGGTGCAAGTTTATCCCTTTTTCAAACCAAGTAGACTAAGATTACAAAAAGGAATTTTTTTGGCGTTAAATTGTGATTACATCTCATGCCCTTTCTGCAGTATTAAAGCCTATTGTCATTTCTACTCTTGTGTTATAAACCTACTCCCATAAATTTTCATCCTCGTAACCAAGAAGAGTCTGTTTATGTCTCTTCAAGAATCCTTGAGACTCCTATACCTAGAGGGAACATTCCCCTGCACTATCTCCTGTGATGTAACCTCCTCAGACATTGAGCATAGGTATGTTCCACTACTGAACCAATTTCTTACTCGTGACACACATTCCTCTCTTGTATCATAGCATATATTTGACTATGAAAAAAAAAAGACGAAAGTGGAAGGGAGCTATCTTATATTGGCAAGAACAGTGTCACCTTGAACAGAGCACAAACATTTTGAGTCCATTTGTCATCATAATTTTGGGTTTAGCATGACCTTAGGAAGCCGAGCTCATTACATAGAGTTTACTCCACCGACTAGTTACTCTTCCATTCCCTATGGAGAGTTTGAATGATGCCTCCTTCATCTAAAGCCATCATTGAGTCTATGATGCCTGAGTCTTCCATATGTCTAATTCTCTGTTCAGCAGATGTCTATCAACCGACGCCCATTCCTAACTCTTGACTTTGTATTAGGAAATGAAAAATTCTCTATGCAAAGTCCCTGTAAATCCCAAGAGATAAAAATATGATTTTTCCACATATATGTGCCATGCCTATATTACAACATGAGTATATGTAAGTTTCACTATTACATCCCATGTACATCGATTTTTGTGCCCAAAGCTAAAAAGGTGTTGGGTTACCATGTCACATCATGAGATCTATGATCCTTTTCCTTCCATATACCTGAAATACCTGACTGACTCTTCACATAATTCTGTTAAAGCTACAAATAAGCTTCAAACTGTTATGGAAAAGAGGAGAAAAAAACCAACTTTGAGAGAAAAGTTACTCCTCCAGAGTAACTTTTCTCTTCACATTGAGTTCCAGATCCCTTTGTCCTTTAAGTTTGAACAAAATTTTCATCCCCCAAGATCTTCCCCTTATTGATTGAGAAACTCATATTCTCTCTTATATGAGCTCTTGGTGGGAGGATTGAAGTGGTGGAGGCCTAGCTGAAAGGAACTTAGTTTCGCCATTTAACGTACAAAATGTAATTTTGTAACTCATTCACTTTCATTGATTACATCTTACTGTAGAAATACTTTTCTCATCTACAATTAATATTTCAAATATTTGAACTTTTATTCCATGGGCTTATTTGTTATGAATTTTGATGGATTATGCAATCGAATGTGCTAACATTATCTATTATCACCATATGCTTGTGTTGCTTGGTTGTTGGGACTAGTTATGTGTATATTGCTTTGGGGTCGTACCAACGATGGTCTTCTTCGAATGTCCTGATGAGGTAGGCTCTTTATCTTTTATTTATAGCATATTTTTTATAGAGCATACTTGATATTAGAGTTGATTTTTGCATTCATTTCCTTCTGTTGTGGTTTACCCCTAGCGATAGAGAGATTTTCCTCGTAACAGTGAGTATAGTAAGGAGGAGGCAACGCAGGGATGCATATGGCATGGTGGTTGGAATCATGAGGGTGTGTCTGAAAGGAAAGTGAGTTGAATTATTTCATGTGGCAGCTTTGTAAAGCATAGGATATCCATACATATAAGTATTGGTTTATGATTACAAACTTATTTTTCAATACATGGGTTACATTTTGGAGTTATAGAAATCCTGTGATAATGGCTATAACGTCTATATTTTCTTGATGGATTCCATAGGAACAAATAAATAACAAAGACATGGGGGGTTACTTGGAAAGAGAAGCACCAGAAGGAAATGGAGCTCAAGGACAAAAGCATGAAATAAGTAAAATCTAGTGGACTTGTTACAACTTGGAAGAAGCAAAGCGGGAGATAGAATATGCAATGCGAGAGAGACACTTGCAACTATTTTGAAAGATTAGATACTCTATTATTGCAACTGAAGTTCCTAGAACCACAACTCTAAGAATTCATATCTGACCTATGTTTGAGCCCTATAAGGGAAGTGGGACAGCCTGAGGGATTGTGATGCAGTGAAGGGGGTACACTTCCTTGAGATGTGTAAGTTGAGCGGAATGATAGACTGTTGGTTGTAAATGATGTAGGAGTCACTAAACTATGATTTTTTGTAGTTGGATCTCCTAGAGTCACAACTCTGATACTTCCTTCTTGGTCTATGCTCGATCCCTAGAGGGAAGTGGTATAACTTGAGCGATTGTAGAGTAGAGAAGGGGATACACTTTATTGGGTTGTGCAGAATGAGTGTTCTAACCCAAGGGGGGCATATATATGGCTAAATGTATATGATATGACCCCAATGAGGGGCATATATGGGCCTAAATGTACATGTAATGTGTAAATACATATGTAATAGTGTCGGCCTAGTGATAAAGGGGCCTCATGTGCAAGTGTGAATAGTTATATATAAGAGATCATGTATTCATTATTGAGAAGAGAATTTTGAAGTATGAAAGGTATTTGGTTATTTGGAGGGGTGTTCCCCTATTCTTTAAGGAGTTATTGTGTAACTTATCTATATTGGAGTTTTTCTCCACGTTCACATTCTGTACATGGTGTCAAATGCTTACAAATATCATAAAATAATAGAAGTACACACCATGTACAAAATGTCAATGTGGAGCACAACTCCAATATAGATAAGTTACACAATAACTCCTTAAATAATAGGGGAAACCCTCCAAATAACCAAATACCTTTCATACTTCACAATTCCCTTCTCAATAATGAATACATGATCTCGTATATATAGTTATTCACACTTGTACATGAGGCCCCTTTATCACTAGGCCAACCCTATTACATATGTATTTACACATTACATGTACATTTAGTCCCATATATTTCCCCCCTTGGGGTCATATCATATACATTTATCCATATATATGCCCCCCTTGGTTCATAACATAATACCCTCCTTCAAAAATCTTTGTCCTCAAAGATTTGCATTTAAAGGCTTCACATGTGATGAAACCAAGTAATATAATTTTCTTATGTTCCTACTTTCTTCATTCCATTGTTGATGATCTATCCATCCAAAAACAATTTTTTTCGGTCTTAATCCTTGTTGTCTAGTTGTTGAATAATTTTCTTTCTTTTGATTCCATTTATTTTTGTTGAAGCATCTCCAATTTGTGGTCATTGTTGGTCTTTGATAATAGCTTATTGAAGAGTAGTTTGGTGATGCCTCGTTCCATGAATATTGACAAGTATTCCATATTCCTCCTTCATAATGTTGATATCATCCTGCTTGTCTTCCTTGAAATGTTTCTTGGTAATGAGGGTGTCGATACAGTTTCACATTTGATGGTCTTCCTTCATTCTGCACATACAATTCATCTATCTTCTTTTCAGTGACAATGGAATCCTCGAACATATTTTCTTGGTCTTTGATTACTCTAGCCTTCGAGATAATACCATCATATTTGGCATGTACATCCTCTAGATGGAGTTCAACTTATTCAAGTATCTTCTGTTGACCTTCTTGAATATTGTCTTCTTTCTCCTTTTTAAGATGCAATGTGATCCCATATAACAAATTTTTACGTCCTTCTTCAATTCTAGCTTTTATTTTTTATTTTACCTCATCAGTATTTAAGGATTCCTCAACCTTCATGAAAATTTCATCTTCCGGTCTTTTGGTAGATTCTTCATCCAAGATCCTTCTTTCTTCTTGATTTTGACAATTATTCTTTCAATCTCTTGACCTAATCCAATATTTTTTTATTATGGTTTCGTAATCTACATATCTGTTCATATTTATTTTTTAAATCTTCCCTTGACTCATCATTTTCCCACTTTGATTTACTATTATTTTCTTGCTTTAAGTTCTTAACCTCCTTAATGAATGAATCATTAACGAATCATATCTTAAATAACTCCTCACCCTTATTCTTAATCTCTTCCTTTGCTTCTTTGAATTCATCTTGAATTCTATACAATTCCTCTATTTTTGTATCCCTAATCCATTTATCTAAGAAGAGTTTTTCAAATTCTTCCCATGTGCAGTGTCATCTAGTATTTTGATAAACACTCATCCACCACTTCCAACCTTCATCAAAAAAAAATTGCTTTCCTTTGAAGGAGTCATATTATATTCTTTTACCAACCTCAACCATTCCATAGGATTGATTTCATCTTTATCTTCATCTCCTGTAAAATTAGGAATTTCCATTAATTCTTAATTGAGGTATAATCCCAACCCTTAAATCACAACCTCAATATATTAAGGATAAAGATCTCAACAGTTTTAATACTTATTCCAACATTATCTTCTATGTGTTATCGTTCCAATGGATTTTGAATCGGCTCAATCGGACATTCCAATCAAAAGTTATGATAGTTTTAAGTGAACATACCTTTGAAACCCTAATTTGGAGTCTATCCTCCTGGCCGACCTTACTTATGATGTATCTCTACAATTTTTTCCCTTCTCAGTATGAAATTGTGACATGTATTACTCTTAAATTTATTCTTAACAATTCCACATGTCTGACCAAAATTGTATGTGCCAAGTAGAAGTTATGGTAACTTCCCCACACCTTGTTGATTTTTGCCCCTTCCAGGAGAGCATACTTGTAAAGTGTGCCAAGATCACAATATATAATATTTGATTCTAAAACTTGCACCAGAAATACTAAATATTTTCCAGTATCCAATGCAACTGGTCTCACTTAATTTGGATACTCATTGAAGAATATATCACAGTTTTACTTAGAACACCTATTTGAGACTAGTTAATATGACTAGTCAAATACCCTATCTTACACAAGGTGTATCTACAAAAGTAGGATTCCTTGGAAGAAGAAATTTTTATCACAACTACCTTGATAATTTCTATGAATATCCTCCATGTTTTACGGTCTAAAACGTCATGTTGGAAAACTAAGATGGGGGGGGTGAATCAGTTGTTATTGTGCTTAAACAATCATGCCCATTTTAAACTCTTTACAGAACACTCAATGACAATCACAATAAAGAAGGGAAGTAAGCAATATAATATTCAACATCAATCAAACACATGAAATATATAGAGACAGATATTTCCTGAGGAAACCCACAAAGGGAAAAACCTCTTCTTCTTGATATGATAAGTAATTTTTATTTTCTATACATTATCATTCTTATGAGCTCCAACTCTTCTTGAGGCTACAACCTCTGTTTTACAAGCAACAACTTGCTGAGAGCACCAACTCTCTGGTTTCTCTAGCACCCACTAGAAGGAAGCACCAACTCTCTGAGTGTTCCAGCACCAACTGGATGGAAGCACCAACTTCCAGTCACACAGGCACCAACCTGTATAACAGAGAACAATAGTTCTCCCTTGCACCACCCTGCCACCCTAGTTGTTCTGGATGCAACCAGATGGAAGCTACAACTCCCTATGTTCAAGCACCCACTTGAAACTCTAAGGACACTAGCCCTCCCTAGCACCTCCCTACCACCCTGAATATAAAAAAATTGTTCCTGAAACTTATTACAGTGATACATTGTTTGTCAAAAGGCTTACCAGTCTCATCATTGTTATGTTGCACTTCTCTATTATGCCTGCATCGGTGTCTTCCTGCTCACATCTCCTTCAACTTTATGTTCTTCTACTCTGTCTCTGAATGAGCACCTCAGGTTTCTATTCCTCTCTCATATGAGCATTTCTTCTCTATCTCTTTCTTCTTCTCTTTATGATCTGTGTATTATTTCCATTCAATGCGCTACGCCTCTTATATGTGTTTCATCTCTTGCACACAACATGATTCTACCTGCATGGATAACTCTCAACATAAGCAACCATGTCTTCTCTTTTCTGCGCATATTTATAATGCCAAGTCCTCTTCCAGGGAATACACTCAACTCTTCATCCTCTCTAGCGATCATCCTAAGTCTGTTATTCATCAGTGGTCATTATCCTAAGATTCTTCGGCTTCTTTAGAAGTTCAAGTCTTCAATGCATTTCCATCTGTCAATTGTCTAAATGATGAATCTTCACTTCACTAGAAGTTACCTCAATACTCTTTGGCTCCTCTAGAAGTCACCCTACAACTCCTCGAATTATCTGGCAGATGCAATCACTTCATTTCTAGAAGTTAGAATTAGTCCTTTCCGGCAATTACAGAGAGAACTTATGCGTGCTTGTTCCTTTGGTTCCTTTTCCCTTCCTGAGAAAAAATTCGTAGTAGGATCTAGCTTTTCTTGCTAAGCCCCTTCCTTTCACGTGACCACCGATGGTGACCAAACGCCTATTCAAAAGGTACTTCTCGATTTATGTCTAGTGAGCGTTGGCTCTGTTTCATGATATGATCTTGGGCTATAAACTTCATGTGACCACGTGATTTTTGATGCATCCATAAGTGGTTTAAGGGAAACCCTCTTTTCTCCCCACAATTTACTACAAGCCTCCACACATCCTTTCTCCTAAACTGTGGTTTCAATTGCGGCCCGCTCACGAAAAATTAAGACCCGAGTATGTTTTGGCCCCGCAATGGAGCATGACCGTTGATCTCATGATATTGATGGTTCTCTTGAATGGATGGTTCAGATATGTCCTTTCAAGTCTACGAACCAGATCTCACCTTCCTACATCAATGGCTGAGATTTACTTTGTGATCCGGGCTCCGAGAGTTTTAGATCTCAAACCCTTTTATTGTTGAATGGATATCTTCCGGAATGGAATATATGTTGACATATGTCCTCTTAAATCGATGGCTCTGCCTTTTTTCATTTTTCCACGCACGATCCTCAGTCTCAACTATCAGGTGACATGTGGCGTTCCAAACCAACGGACGAGATTGATTTTTCCTTTCGGTGTTCAGGAGTTTCGATTCTCAAACTCCGCTTTCTCCTAGAGAATTTCACCCGAAGTCCACGATCCAACGACATGTGCCCCTTTCATATCAACGGTCACAATCCTTTCACGTGTCCTAACTATGGATATTTCAACTTATGTCATCCTTCCACTGGAGTAGATCGATGGATGAGAGTGCTCCCGAAGTGATCTTTCAGATCAGACGTCTCATGTCCAATTTGGGACTTTGGCATTTAGGACTTCATAGATTTTGTCATTTTCTAGTGGTAAAACTCCCGAAGAAAAACTCCCGGAGTGATGTAACTCTTGAATCACTTGATGATGTGTCACGAGCCGAGCAGCTTCCACATGTCACTCTGATTTGTGATTTGTATGTACCTGAAGTGCCAAATTAAATTGACACTTGTCATTGTCTGATTGCACCATGTGTTGTTGGTGAAGTAGTATTGTTGACGTGATATGTTGATGTGGTATTTTGACATGGTCTTTTTTCCCAACAACACTGATCCAACGGTCCTTGTATGTCCTCCAAATCCAATGGTCCTTATTCATTTCAGATTTTCGGGCTTCGGGTTTTTCTAATCTCAAACATTTTAGAGCGTAACCTCCTCGCATATTTATATCTGAAGTGAATGTCATTCATCAATCATGATCCTAGATCGATGGCTCAATCTGTTTGTGATGCAGCTCTTCTAGATTATCTTGTCCCTCCACTTCAAACTAATTTGACAACTTCCATATACTCTGGCTCTTCGAACTTTGTGTTTTTCAAGTCTCAAACTGAAAAATCGTCGAAGTGTTTTGCTCTAGAGTTGAGCATCATGTGCCACCTATCAGTATTGATGATGAATGGTCCCTGCTTGCTTCGGGACTTCGAGACTTTGACAAGTCTTCTCTCCTACACTCATCAAAGGCTTAACCTTCGTGCATTAATCTTTGGATCCAACGACTAAGATCTGTTCTCCTCTTTTGTGTGCTCCTCCTGATTGGACACTGATCTGACAGCCACTATCGCTCCTCCTCCTAATATTACAATTTATTCAACTTATAAGGTTTTCTAATTATTCAAAGGTTTCAACCTCCGAACCTTTTTCATGCAAGTCTCGCCATCGATGTTGTTGTTCTTCTTTGCTTTCTTGTTTTCCATCGTTGTTCTTTCTATCAATGACAAGCGCACTATGCATGTAAACATGCCAACAATATCCCCCTTTGGCATTGATGGCAACCTTGAAAGGCTGCATTGTTCTACTTAGACCTCCAACTGTAGCATCTGGACCACTCCTTTTCTCCCCCTTTGACTTCAATGTCAAAGAAAAACATGCTCCCACTGAGCTATTGCAGTATTGTGCAGAGGTATCAGATATTCAACCAACACATACTCCCCCTGACAAGATGGAATCTCTTAGGTTGATAATGGGGTCATGCCCAACTTCTGGCGTAAATACTCAAACTGATCTTTTGCAAGCGGTTTAGTGAAGATATCAACAATCTGATCTTTGGATGGAATATAATGCAGAGAAACAATAGTGTTGGTCACCTGTTCCCTCAAGAAGTGATACTTTATGGGTATATGCTTGGTCTTGGAGTGAAATACAGGGTTCTTTGACACACTGATTGCACTAGTATTATCACGGTGAATTGGGATCGGTGCAGTATATTTTACCTCCAAATCTGCAAGTGTCTGAATCATCCACAATACTTGGGTATAGCAAGTGGCAGCTGCAATGTACTTAGCTTTTGTAGTCGATAAGGAAATAGAACCTTTATTCTTTCTCAACCATGATACAAGGGAATCTCCTAAGAAGAATGCACCTCCACTCATGTTTTTCCTTTCATCCATGCAGTTATCCCAATCAGCATCTGAATAGACTGAGAGTTGAAAATTGCAATTCCTAGGATACCATAGGCCATAGTCCATTGTTCCTTTCAAGTATCTGAATATTATTTTGACAACTAACAAATGACTATGTTTAGGTGCAGCCTGATACCTTCCTACCATTCCAACAACATGCATTATGTCTGGATGGGATGTTGTGATGTACAATAGGTTGCCTATCATAGACCTATATGAACTCTGATCAACATTAGGTGAGTCATCATCCTTGCTTAACATGCATCCAATGACCATAGGTGTGCTCATAGGTGTGGAATATTCCATTTGAAACCTTTTCAACATTTCTCTTAGATATTTCTCCAGAGAAAGAAATAATCCTTCAGACCTTTGAGTAATTTGCAGACCAAGAAAAAATGACAGTTCCCCTATCACATACATTTCAAATTTAGACTACATGGAAGAAGCAAACCATTGTACCAATGAAGCATTATTGCTTCTGAAGATGATGTCATCTACATAGACAAACACAATGAACAAATCATTACCCTATGTTTTGATATATATATATATATATATTGTTGTCAATTGTTCCTCTCTTGAACCCTTTGAGTTGAATATACTTATCCAGACTGTAATACTAGGCATGAGGAGATTGTTTTAACCCGTATAAGGTTTTCTTCAGCTTGCAAACAAAGTCAGGGTTATCTGACAATTGGAAAGCCTCTGGTTGTTCCATATAGACTTATTATTTTAGGTATCCATTTAGAAAAGATGACTTGACATCCATTTGAAACACTTCAAACTGTTTCTGACAAGCATAGGCAAGAAACATTATAATAGCTTCTAATCTTGCTACAGGCACAAATGTTTCCTCAATGTCCAGTCCTTCTATTTGAGCATATCCTTTGCAGACCAATCTATCCTTATTTATTAAAATATTTCCTTTCTCATTCATCTTATTTTTGTAGACCCTTTTGGATCCTATTACATTTTTATTTTTTGGCCTAGGAACGAG
>SNQJ01S0108181.1:4601-17182 GCA_010110895.2 Picea sitchensis
AGACAACATTACTAATGATATAATAAAAAATATGACTGCAAATGAGTTGATATACTTGTAATATTTGCATGACATGATCTTATCTTGAAGCAAACTGTGATTGATTTTCCATTCAACAATCATCTCATGTTCTTGCTTAAGATCGATTACTTGATTTGAAAAAATTATAGGTTTGTTGTTTGCTTGAACTGCCTTCTTTAATTGTTCAATAGTTTGAAGTGTTTTATTTGCCTTTACATGATGAGCATGAACCACATAATCTTGACCTTCTTTGGTTAATTGATATTGATTCTTTGTCTTGTAGAAGATTGATTTACGATCAAACAAGTATGGACTACCTAAGACCATTCCACATTCACTTAGTGGCACTACATCACATGTTACCTCATCCACATACTTAGATGAAATTGCAAATTTAACTATGCACTTCTTTGTTATGTGCATTTGATTATGTTTTCTTATCCATTTAATTATGTAGGGCTTATGATTCATATGTGTTTTTAACCCCAATTTCTTAACCAATTCTTATAAAATTAGTTTAGATTGAGATCCACTGTTGATTAATGTATCAACCTTAGTGTGCCTCATGATGACCCTGATATGAAACAAGTTACTTCTACAATCAATTCCTTCACCAATTTTACTTGTCATACCAACCAATGAGACCTTTGATTCATCACTCGAATCTGATCCCAAGTCTGTGGGTCATGTTGTCCCTGCAACTATTTTCCTCCCTTTCTTTTCCTTGAACCAATTTGGCCTCTTCTCAAGATGCAACTACCAACAACGATCCTCATCATGCCCCTCCTTCTTGCAATGCTTGCAAGATAGATTCTCTTCCTTTCTCGTCACTGCATTTTCCTTTTTTCCATTCCACTTCCTCTTGTCCTCTTTCCTTGAAGACGATTCCCCTGATTCTCCAACACTTGTTTTCCATGCTTCAATGTATGTCGCTTGAATAGAAACCTCATCAATATTAGTTGGTCCAAACATGAATACAATGTTTCTAATATGTGTAGGTAAACCTCCTATATACTTCATAACATTTGCTTGGGTATGTAAAGGAATTTCTAACATCAATGCCATTTTACGAAAGACATCGATGTATTCTTGCATTGTTTGTCCTTTTCTTAGTTTTAAATATTGCCATTCAATTAACACTTTTTCTTTATAACCCAAAGGATAGAATTTCTTTCTAAGTGCAGAAATGAAACTTTTCCATGATGGAAATACATGACCCACTTGTTGCATTCCGTTTTGCATCTTTCTTTGCCACCAGATGAGTGTTGTGCCTGCAAGTCTTAATGATGCCAACTTGATTTGTGTGGCCTCATCCTTGATCAGTTGCACACTGCAATAGACCTCCATCTTTCTGACCCAATTATCAAGTTTCTCTACATTAACTTCACCATCATACATGGTAGTTCGAATTTATGAACATGTTTATGAGCATTTCATTCTTATGTTTATGAACATGTTTCTCTGCATTGCATTTAAAACTTGAACTTGCAGAAGAAAGAGAAGAAGGAGGTGATGATGGAGGTGAAGGAGGAATTTGAGGAGGATCCTCTCCTTATTCACTTTTTCCCTTTGAAGATTCACCCAAAACTGGTCTCTTTCATTCCAAGTAATCCTCGTACAAAACTTTCATCAGCTCCGACATGGCAAAGAAAGTTTTTCGAAACTATTTCTCATCCTGAGAAAGTCCCTCTTCCAATGCCATCCTCTCACTTTGAGAAGTTCTCTTTCTCAATCCAATCAACGGATTCTCTTCAACAAGCTTGCCTTCACCACAAAGTATCTTTTCCTTGGTTAACATTCAAAAATCAAATCTAAATGTCAACCTCGCTATGATACCACTTGATCCAAAAAGATCTTTTACACGACTATGGTTGAGTTATTAAGCATGTGTTGATTAACCAATTAGGAAGATTAATGAAAGAGGAAGAATATATGATAATATACCACGGCCATATAAACATGTATAAAACTGAAATGAAGCATAAAACAACAACAAACCATAACACCAATGTGATAACAGAGTTCGGCAATGTCGCCTACGTCTCTGGGCCTTTGTCTCAGTGGGTGAGGCTTTATTTTTTATGTTCAAAGCTCAACAAGTACATCAAATCAGTGCCAAAATGTTACAAATATGATATGGTCTTGTTATACAAAATCTAAAGAACCCAACAGAAGAAATGACACTCAAATCGGATGACCAGAGCTCCCATAAATGGCCTGCAAAGGTATGCTCCTCAAAAACTTCCCTGTATAAAAAAATGCTTTGGCTTGGAAAATATTCAGCATAAACCTGCTCTGAATCTCTTCCCATGGCCTCAAGAAGGCCTAGTTTATATATATCTGAAGTTGGTAACCATATCCCAACTCCCCCACAAGATCTGGCCTCAAAAAGGACCAAATATCCTCGAATATTGGCCAAAACTATCCAAATTTTGCTGAAGAAATAAAATAAAATCACTATCCCAAGGTATAAAAACCACTTTTTGTAACAAATATTGGCTAACATCATTTGAACTAGGCACACTGTCTTAAAACATGGGCATATGCACTCATGTGGCCAAGAACCTGCCACATCATCAGTCTGTACGCCCAGTCAAACTACCACATCAACTGTATGGCCTGTATAGTCAGCTGCCACATGGCACTGTATGGACTGTATAGTCATCTTTTTTTTGCTTATCTGGAAAAATGAACAGATCTCCATAACTTGAGCATACAACATCTATTTGAGCATGTTCAAGTTGTGTTGGGTTCATCTCGAAAAGGCCTATGCACATGTCCATTTGGAAGCCATTATGAGAACTTTTATTTTTAGGCCTTTCTGAGCCCTATCAAGCTCCTAGATCTGATTCTGGATCAATTGGCCTATTACAAAATGGACCAAATGGTCTAACTACTACTAACTAACTTCGGCCTTCCGTGCAGTGGCTCTTGAATATGCACTAACTATCTTCCGCTCCTGTTGCTCCTTTGTTGACTTGTCGCACGGTTTTCTCCCATGCAATTCCCAAAAATTACCCAAAATGTCTTGCTCCAATAGGCCCCCAACACTCACTTGTGGCTCGTACCGAACCACTTCAGGATTTATTCCAAGTCTTCATGAACTTATGAAATGTCTCCTTTGTAGCTGTGATATTTTCTCTTTCTTTTGTTGATATCCCTTTTGCAGTATTGCTAACTTAAGACGTTCTTCTTGGGCAATAACTGAGTCGAATAAGCATGGAGCTCCTTATTAACTTTCTCCTTCAATATGGGTACATGGTTTTCTTATTTCTCAAGTATCATAAATGTTGCAATACCTAAGTTCTTACTACGTAGCAATTTCTCTTCATTTGTTCTTCATGTTCTTTTTCTTCTTCTTGATTCTTTTCTGGTTCTTGTGTCTCTTTCTTCTTCGTTTACGACTTAGCTTCCTTCATGTTCCATGGAAGTTTTCTAACCTTAGATATGCTTCTTCTATCCTTGTGAATTTTTCCTACACTGTTGCTTGCTTACCTCACTACTTCTTTGTGGATCTTCTGGAAGCTGCTATTTTCATTGATGTCATAACCCTTTGAATCACATCCAATGTTCTCTGTAACACACTCGACTTTCTTTGCACCATTGGCTCTTTTTTCTCTCAAATAGGATTTCCTTACACCCCCTTTTTTATGCTATTATAGCCTATCATGATATGTTATTTTCCTTTGTGTTTCCATCATTTCTAGTCCCATGTAATTGTACTCTCATGCAATGCTTTCCATATTATGCAATCATTATGTATCACCTAACGGATCATACGTTTGATTTGTTAGCTTGTCCACATCTTTGTTGTTGCCCTTCATTTATGACTATGCATCTTCACTACTTTGGCCATTATGATCTCTCTTTAATGCTTGTCCCATCATGTATGATCTTTAATGCATTTCCCTCTCTTTTCACATATCTTTGTTGCACTTCAATCTTCACATTTCCTTCTTATTTCCACTTCTCTATGCCACTTTATGGATTTATCTACTTAATCATTTATCCTTATGCATCACTTCACCCATCAAATTATTTTATTTCTTTTCTTCTTTTCTGCTTCCTTTTCTTCTATAATACACTATAATACAATTACTATGGTAACATACTACATGATTCGACTAGTGCACGAAAGTATGATTGTCCCTATACAGTTTCATCCTACTACCATTAACCAATATTTCCACAACTTCTCCATTCAGTTTCTCGAGTTGAACAACACCTGCATCTATCACAAACCTGAACGCATATGGACTTTGTTATCGCACAAATTGTACGTATTCTAAAGGAAAAGGTTAAGGGAAGGAAAATTGGCGTAAGAGGATGTTATCCTATCACTGTCACCTCAATGGGATACCTCTTTCTATTTAGGGTTGATGGCCCAGGAGAGACATCCCCGGTGACCTAGGGGTTTGAGAAGGCAAAGGTTAAAGTGTCTATGAAAGTATCCCTTCTCACAAGTCACATTGATAAAAAATTCCCATGGTTTTAACCAATGAAGTAATGAAGTATTCAGATGTACCTTCCCAGAAGAAAGCAATGGGAAAAGATACCCTTTGCAAGTACAACTTGTTGTTAGTACTTCATAAAACCATGGACTTTATCAATAAAAGCAATAGTTGATATATGATGAAGTAAACAAAATTTTATAACAACAACATGGATGATTTTAAGGATGGAAATTTATTTTAAAATGTATAAACCTTGGTGAATCTTACTAATCCTTCATATGTCAACTATAAATGTTTGGTGATATTTTTGTAAAAATATTCAAATTTCTAAGTATTTTATATAGTTTTTATAAATTTTTGGCGATTTTTAAGGTAAAATAATTTTATCCTATAGAATTTGGGCGAATCAATTTTAAAATAGTGAAACTAATTTTTGGAAAAAACATGGAAAATTAGCCCATGAGCGAAATTTAGCCCCTAAAATCATCCATGAACAACAATGTTTATAAGATAATAACTTCAAAATAAATGCCTTGAAATGGCTTCACAATGACCAAAAATATTTACTCAATAATAGCAAAGTACTAGCATTTGTCAGAAGCTCATTAGGCGGTGTGTTAATCAACTTTTCAATTGCTTTTAGGTGCTTTTAGTGCTGCAATATATGGTTGTAGCCTACTTTTGTAATAGAAGCAAGTAGGTTAGTAGATTAGTCTATTCTAGGGTTAGGAATATTTAGTAGAGAGCTTAAGGTAAACATTTTGAGGGTGGTTTTCATCAATCACTCAATTGTAAGGCTTAGATCAATGATTTTAGGGTAAATGGGGTCTCTTTTAGAAGCAAAAACATTGAAGGAACAAATTGATAATAAGACAGCTAGAGACAAGAAGGCTAATGACTGAAGTGTTGGTAGCCCAAGGCTTCAATCACTAGACTTTAGGGGGGAAATGGCCACTAGGAAGTAGGTAACCCTAGGCCCTAGCTGTTTTCCTCCTTATTTAGCTAAAATATGAAGTATATGATGGATAGATGAAGCAAAAGGTGCTAGAATGTTGCAATGGAAAGTCCCTCAACAAAAAATATTCAAGGAAATCGATTTTCTAGTATAATCTAGTAGGACAAAGTTATTAAGGAAAGAACAATAACATGTGATTTAGCCTCCTAGGGTTTTTAAGCTAGCAATTTCATAATATTAGAACAAATGAAAGATAAATACAAGCATAACCATTCAATGAAGAAAAATTGCAAAAAATTCACTTACATTCACCAAGAATCATCTATCAATAAGCCTCGTTGAACACTTCCACCAAGAAAAATGCTAAAATACTCCAAAAATGGCCTCCTTCAAGAAGTGCACACTAAATTTCAGCCAAGAAACCCTAATTAGGGTGAAAATTTCAGACCTCACTTAAGCGTGAGTGAAAGATGAAGAAGCATAAGAGTGATTTTTCCCTTATTTATACAATTACAATGACCAGAATTAAGTTAAAAAGGCCGACATAACCAGTTTACATGTAATATCTAGTTTTTACATAACAATGACACTTTAAACCCTAAATCAAGTAGAATAGGTGACATCATGCCCCTTAAGGGTGATGTTAGTCCTCTCTAGTGAAACGTTGGCCTCCAGGAGAAAAACGTTAGGTCTCCCAAGGCCTCTGGATCAAACCACACTTGTCACTTGGCACATAACTGCCTCCAAAGTGTCCATCAAACGATGATGATGTCAAGGGTCACAGAGGTGACTTCATGGGCCTTTCAAGACCAACATCATAATAGGAGGGAAAGAACCCCCTGGATCTATAATTTCCAGGATGTCTGTGGTGGAATGTCCTCCTCTCTCTAGTGAAAGCCTTTGTCTTGTCTCTACCCCTAGCTGGGGTCTCAACATCCATCTGGTGGGATTTTATCCCTATGGAGGTATGAAATAATCATCTCCCCATGTGTACCTATCCATTGGGTGTGGCCCTACATCAACAATAAGTATTCTCTCCATGGGCTCATAAGTCATAGGGATCATAGCAATGTCAATCACATCTATTAATCAAGTTATTTAAACATGTGCATAAAAGCCCCTTTTCCAGACAAGTGCTCAAAAATGTTATGTTATTCTATAATCCAGGTTTGGAGAGGACGTCAGGAGGTCCTATTGGGGTAATTCTCATTGGATGTGGGATGTTTCCATGTGAAGACAAATCCAGGCCATGTAAGTGGATGAGGTGATGAGGGATGTTTGAGCAATGGGTGCAGTGATGATAGGGGAATGTATGGCTTACATTTGGGTGCCTCTAAATAGGGTGAGCTACACCTTGTCATGGATGCAAGTGTTTCCAAGCCCATTCAATGCCTTTTGTCTTTTATCTTATTGCTTTTTCTTTCAAGAGACTAGTTAGGGGACACATCCTTGGCGTGGTGACCAAAGGTGACAATGTTACCCACAAGCATTTCACGAAGATGAGAAGGTTGGCTTGTGATGAGACCCCCTTTCTATTGGATATTCCACAAAGAGCCACTACCTTGGCGTGGTGACCAGGGGTGATTTTAAGAAGCCCCCCTCAATTTATATGTATAATAAGTGGGCAAATCCCCATGATATGTAGGAAACTTCGAAGGCTATTTTATCAATAATATAATACGTGTATATAATTTTTTGGCTAATATTTTACTATTTTATACAATCTTGTAAAATCTTGGCAAATCTTTCACTAAATTATAAAATCTTGTAAAATCTTGACGAATATTTCACTGAATTATAAAACGTTGTAAAGTCTTGGAATTTTTTTTGATAAAGTATAAAACCATATATAATAATAGGAAAATGTATTCGTTAAACTATATTATACTCATTTTACATATTTGGAAAAAGAAACATAATTTCTTGGTTGACATTCAAAATCTCAACTCATTTCACTTTTTCTTACAAAACATAAAAATTCAGAGAAAAGCAGAGAAAACACTAAAGGGGCTAAGGAGACTCACATGTAAAGCATCTTGTCTGCTCGAACTATACATTCAAATGGTTTTGAGCCATTAAAATATCCAAGGAATAAAATTCTTTATTGTTCATTTCGTGACAAAGGTGGGTAAGGATAAACACTCGACCATGGAACATATAACAATGGTGTATCTAACTCCATTTTGAACTCTCCATTTTCCTGTGATGTATTTCCAAATCAACAAAAAAATAAGTTGAGGCATATCCGGTGGCTTGTTATGCTAAACATGAATAGATTAAAGAGATTGTGTCATTTGTTCCAAAATAAAAATCCAGTGAATCTATATCACACAAATTGTTTAGAATACTTGAACACTAATCAAATATTAGAACACTCATCCAACATACCAACCCAAAAGGAAAGAACACAAATTGGAAGGACTAATAATAAAAACCCACATATCTTGAGAAATCATAGATACAAATCTGTTATTTGATGATAGAATATGTTAAGTTCTACTTTAGGAAAACAAAGGACAATATATTCTATAATGTTGGAGGAAATGAGTGAGCACGAGGGAAGAGGAGAAATGTCTCCCTCCTCGCTTACATATCTCATACATCAACTCCTCAGGGGGTTTGACCAGCATGTAGGATTTGGCATGCTGGTGACAAGGAAGAGCAAGGAAATTGTGGCATGTCTAATAGATGAGACCAACACCTTTGACACATCATGTAGAGATCCCCATCCTAAGGGGTTTTCTATTATATGGCAGGAAGTTGTAAGAATAGGTTTTGTAGTGAACCTATGAACATGGCATTCCATGGTAGTTGAGATAAGATAATTTTATTAGTGACCAACAAATTACCAGAAAGGTAGGTCCATTCAACTAGGAAGTACATTTAGTTATACCTAGGTAGGGAAATGGGGATAGGAAGGACATCCAGTGATACCAATCCATAGGAGTGCTCTAGGCTACCCTAGAAGTACCAAAGAAAGATAAAACAATAAAGAACATGAAAGACATGAACTAAATTTTTACATCAAAGAAGGAGAAAGAAGAGTGAAAGAGGTAGACATTGATGAGGAAGAAGTATTTTCCAAAAAATTTATCACTCAAAAGGATCCAATTCACTATCTAATGATGTCCTTTGGATAGTATCCAATGCTAAGAGGATTGTATAAATGATGATTGGAGGCATATTGAAGTTGTTCCCCAAGCCCTCAGAGAGAGAACAGTGCCAGTGCATCCACTAGGGGTGAAAACATACCCACACTTTAGGCCCTAAGATGGCTCTTGGACCAAAGGGGGTAACCATTGATTTTTTCAAGATCCATTGTCATTGTCCCTTCAACAATGCTCTTGCTCTCTATTAACACTAGATTTGTGTAGGATGCACTGCCATGGTCACCTCAACAATCCTTCTTCTCTCTATTAATAAGAGATTTTTTAATGAAAATTTTAGTCTTAATTTCTAGCACATGTTCATGAGTACACTTAGGATCAAGTTGGTGCATTGTTCTAGACCATGTTCTAGCACATGTTCTAACACATTGTTTCTAGCACATGTTCTAGGCCATATTGGTGCATTGTTGAAAATCCTTATTTTGGCCAAAGTTTATTCCATAATAATTTTGTACGAATGTTTGGAGATCATCCAAAGATTAGTAATCGAGGGGGCCAACACATGTGCTATTTTTAGTAGGTTCCTGATCAAGTTTGTTGATCTTTTTTTAGTAGGTTTTCCACATGAATAGGATTGACATTCCAATTTTGAGTGTTGCATGAGAGTTTGAAGATAGTTATATGAGAACTTTTAGAATCTCAATTAAGTTTTATTTTTATAAACTTGATCTTTTTCAGCAGTAGCTAACAACATTGGGGATTCAATTGAGAGTTCTCCAAGTGGCCACTTTCAGATTTTCAAGATTCAAATCTTGGACATTTTCTACTTTTAGAAATTTTATCTTTCTTGAAATCTGAGAGTAGATTTGGAAGCCCTTTTGATGAGCATGTATTTTTATTTTTGTGAAATTCTAGGATGTTTTAAAGCTTGGTCAAAATCGGTCAAACATAGGTCTAAAAATGGAATTTTTGTGGTTTCCAAGATAATCACATTTTTGCTTACCCAATTTTAAGTATAATATGGGTATGAAGTTTGGAAACGATCTAACAATGCCAATTTTTAGGTCAAAATTAATATTTGGCCATATTTTTAGATACCAAATATGGTTAGAAGCATTGGTGTCAAATCTTAATTCATTACGAGAACTTTGGTTTTAAGTCATTATGGGAATTTTCTTACATAATGAATCCTTTAGATGAGAATGTTGTAGCAACAACCTTGGAATTCCTTTCACTAAGACCCTAGAATGAAAAGTTCCTAATGCTTTCCTTGTCCATTTCTAATAATGAAAATCCACATGAGGAGGCAGATCAAGCTAATGATGGATGGGGGGCATGGTATCTAATTCTAGTATGACCAATGATGGATGGGGCCCACCCTCAAGAACAATGATGAGCCCCACCTTATTCTAACTGCTACTAAATTTATGATTCTTGTTACAAGTTCTTTTTGCTTTATGTATATTTATGGAAAGTCATTATGGAATTTATGGATATATGCCAAGTGGATTGCCTTTTAGATGTGCAACTTTATGGATTTATTGTTTGCCCAAGTGGTGAAAAATAATTTTTTGATCTAAGCCTTATACATTATATTTTGCAAATTTTCATCTATCCAACATAACATACTTGTTTGATTTGTATTCACGGTGAACTTTGTGAATTTCTACCGTTTGAGGAAAGGAACCAATTATGTTTAGTGGAAGAATTGGGAGGTTTAAATTTTTTTGTTGTTCATCTAAACGAGCAATGGTAGGTGAAACTTGTCAATGATTAGAGACTTTAAGAGCTTCATCCTTTAATTTCAACATACCACTTCAAATATTGTACCTAATAGTTTCCAATTAGCCATCTACATATTGTTAAAGGTAGTGTACTCATAAGCTCCGAAAAATATCCTTTTATTTCATTAATAAAAGGGTTTACAGTTTGTAGACATGCAATATTAATAAGTATAAGATAGCCAAAGACAGAGGAAACAATATAATTTACAAACTAGAGATAATAATCCAAACACCAGGAACAAAGCATTTTTCAACATACAACTTTCCATAATGCCTCATTGTTCACACTAGGAAAGGTCTTTCTTGAATATATAGAAGTTGTATTTGCAACAAAGTATGTCTGCTAATAAAATAAAATGTTTAGATAGACTTAGATTCTCAAATCAAATTCTCTAGAATATGAAAACATCCATACAAAGCAAAGGTCAAATGGGAAAAGGGAATATTTTAAATACCAACTCCTGAGTTCAAAATCCTAGACTGTAGTTATACCCTCGTCCATGTTCATCATGTATATAGGAAATGTATTCCATCTTGTAATTTAAATTTACGTCGTCTTCACCAATAGTATTAATAGTAATAAACACAGTGCAAGTTCCAAAAATGTCAAAAATATTTACTGATGTGCTTGACCAATCAATTGTTTTGTCAAAGATACTCTTTTTCCAATGGTACTACCTCCACTACCTTTTGTGAAACAAATGAAAGTGAGTTCTTAATCTCATTATTACAATTTATCTCATGTACTAAATACATAGCCGTGTGAAGAAGAGATAAGGGGGTGGAGACAACTATTTTTCCTGCAATGCAGGAAAATGGCATTCTCAAATTTATTGCAGCATGATTAACCAGGAAAACATATGGAATATCTCAATCCAAGTGAACCTCATGCAAGGTAAAATATTTTTCATAGTGTTAGGGTCATATTTTCCACTGTAATCAAGAGTTGTTAATCTTCCAAGTTAGTAAAAAGTCAAAAGTCAAATTTTGGTCTATTCTAGCAAAATTTGCCTAGTCACAAGGCAAAGAGTATCAGTTTGACAAAGAGTGTTAATTTGATAAAGTGTATAACATTTACATCAGCATGTTCCATACTCCAAGACATCTATTCATCTACAGTAAGGATCAATGGGCCTCTCCAAAAACCAAATTTGCCACTTGACTGCACTTTGATTGTGCAAAAATATCAGAGTTTTTCTTTTTTAGTCACCTATTTGCAGAGCATATTGTGACCCATCAGTAATTAATATTGGGAAAATGGATGAGGTTTTTATTCATAATAATACAAAGTACAATAACCTATATCATGTTTTACACAAGTGTTATAGGGTGAGATATACATTCACATCTTCACGTCCTATTTTTATGATTGTGCAAAGTCATGTTTTAGACATCTTTTTGCAGAGAATATTGTGAACAACTGGAGTGGAATTTTGGGAACTTGAGAGAGGTTTATCTCAAAAGAGAATTCATATACAATAACCTCTTTCAATTTTTACACATCTTTCATGATTTAGGATATACGATCTGAATTGAACCCTTTCAAAACCGAACAATTTTGACAGTTTTTGTTGGATCATGTTGTCATTGATGCAAATGGTTTGATTGATTGATGTCATCGATTGATGTCAAGTGATGGATTTATTAATAGGATTTATTGGTTGTTTATTTATGAACAATATATATGATGAATTATCCTTGATAAGAATTATATATGTCAAGTGGAAACCAATTGATAAAGATGGATCAATGAGTTGTCATTGAAACATGATGCATAGTTGATGTATATGATGAAGTGGTGGATTGATGCAAAGATGAATCATTATTGTCCTATCATGATTGATAAGGTGCACAAATGGATGAACTCCAAAGTGGTCCCCTTATGGTGAAATCCTTCATGAGAAGACGCTTTGCAGATTGAGTGAGTCCTAGAAGAATGATTGGAGGACCCATGTTTGTATGTGGAATAATGAGATGAAGATCAATGAATTTGTCAGTGAAACTATCCTAGATGGATAGTGATTTTCATGTCATTTCTGGCAGTATGTGGAATGTCACATAACTCCTCACGGTTTGAGAGTTATGGCCTTACGAAGATGAAGGACCCCCATATGAAGGCTTGAAGCCCCCAAGGTCAAAGAAGTCAAAGTGACCTAAAAGAAGAAATAATTATTTAAATAATAAAGAGAAGTGACAAAATCAAGAAAGATTATTTAAATGATAAAATAAGGTGACAAAATCAAGAAGGAATATTTAAATG